>JAUTBS010049466.1:0-13720 GCA_032361285.1 Aequorea victoria
TTTAGAAGATTAACTTTGTATACACACATATATAGATATATATATATATATATATATATATATATATTATGTAACAGTTATATATATATAATCTAAATTCTCCTATTTTACTTATAAATTCTCCGATTCTAAATGATTCTCATCATCTACAATTTGTTTTCCTTTATGTTCTATCAATGATTCACTTGTAAAATACATTTTCTGTGGCTGAAATTAAGAAAATCAAACAGAGCATAATTTCTTACCAAGATCACACCAAAGAAGATGTATCTAGATCGGATGATCGTGACGATGATTGTTTCTGCAATTGACGCCAAGACCAATTCTCGTGTTGACGGAGACAATGAACGATTGATTTTTGAAAGAACTTCTACAGAATTTGCTAATTCGTGAATTGAAGAAAGAGGAGCTATGAAAATAAAGGACGAAAAAGAAGAGCGTGAGTGTTGTGAGTGGTGAGTGGTGAGTGGTGGTATAGCTTGAGAGATGATGGAAGAGTCCCTGTGCAGGTGGTATTTATAGAGCCTTTAGAGGCTTCCAGAATCACACCATACCCATAACCGATTGTCATGAAGCTTCAGCAATAACAGCCATTACTAATGCCATTACACTCCACTAATGTCATCAAATTTCCTCAATGCTTACAACAAAAACGCCATTCTGAAATTAACTGACATTTATCTCTTCTTTAATATTTTTATTCAATTCCCCCTTAACTCTATTATGCTGATTACGTTCATTCTTCCCTCTTTATTCTATTTGTAAACTTCTTTTAACTATCATCATTAACTAAAATAATTTTTATTATTTTATTTTATTTTTCCTTATTTTCTCAGTATCCCTAATTATTAAATTCTTAAATTAATACCCAATTAAAACAAATAAATTTTTATTCATATTTTATTTATGAAAATATTTAATATCAACTTAAAATTTTATGGAGTTTACATTTAAATACTATTTTTGAATCAACTCGCATTTTTGTTTATTTATTTAATTAATTTTTTTTATCATTATCAAATAATAATAATTTTAAATTTTTTAAAATTTACCGATTTTTACAGTCTCACTCGTCTCACTTCCTTCGGTAGTTCTTCTCCCATTGATCACATTTTTTGGTTGGCGTAGAGGAGCAGTATTCTCGGGCGTTCATGGCGTCCTCAGCGTTCATGTATTTTTAGGTTTTCACAATGAGCTCGATCATGCTAGTTGGGGGTGCCTTCGCGAGGGAGGAGAGGAATTTCGTTGGCTGAAAGCCACCAATGAACGCCGTTAGCGTCATATTGTCATCGTTGTCATCCACCTTCAAGGTTTCGGCATTAAACCGAGTTACGTAGTGACGTAAGGTCTCAATTTTTTCTTGCTTGACGTTGAGGAGGTATGTGACTGGCCTTAAGTGTCGCTGTCCACCAATGAAGTATTTCACGAAGAGTTTGCTCAACTGGGTGAACGAGGAGATTGACCCACTCTTTAGCTTACTGAATCGTATACGAGCTGACCCCTTCAGAGTGGTAGGAAATGATCGCCACATGATCTCATCTAGGACTGCGTGCAGATGCATGTAAGCTTTATACATTTTCAGGGGGTCCTTCAGCCTGTCAAAGGCGTCCATCTGGGGCATCCTGAATCTCGATGGCAAGGGCTCAGCCATGACCGCTGTTGAGAATGGTAAATTCGTTTGCACCAGTTCGTCAACGAACACTGCCGTTTTGCCTTTCATAGTCGCCATCATGTTGTTGAGCTGGTCTTTGACCTCTCTCAGCTCGACCTCCATGGCGACTGAGGCTTCGGTCCTCTCGGGCTGATTGCCCTCGTCTCGTTTGGGGAATTGGTTTTGATCCTGGGGATGGGCTCTACTCTCGGCGATATCTTCATTCTCGCTTGGGGGCTCCTCCTCTGTGGGCCTTGCCTTCGATCATTAGGCCATTGAAGAACGGTGGTTGGTCTTTCATCAGGACGAAGAACTGAAGGAGGGAGAGAAGGGGCAGGCATGAGTCGTACTTGTGCGTCAAGTCCTTGATTAATGACTTGGTTCTGGTGAACCAGGCCTTGGATCAGTTGGGTCAAATCTCGTAACTGATGTTCGACGTTGGGTGGTTGTTCCCCTAGGGGGTTGCATTGGTGGCGGTTTCCTTCGGAGGCCATTGATCTTATGGCCACCATTCAGATTACAAACAATCGTGGAGAGGGATAACGACAAATCTTTCCCACAGACGGCGTCATATGTTGGTGTCTGAATCTGAACGGTTCTTCGTGATCGACGGTGCTCCAGAGGTTGTGATCGAGCTGCTCCCTATCTGTCGGTTCGAGATCCTGCAAAACGTTAGAATCTAGGTATCGATGGAGTACCGGCCTATGATTCTCCAATGTTAAAGTCAGCGGATAGGCAGTAAATCATAATTGTAGAATGTAGAATATGAAACTGTATGTAGAAGTATCTAGAAAATGGTATACCTTTGAAGTATGTAGGTTGTGTCTATTTATAGAGATGTAAAGGCGCGAATTCCGGAGTGTGATAAGGGTAAATCCCTAATTTACCAGTCTAGGCGAGATCCTCGGGATATGGTAGAGGCGAATTTGTGATTTGTCGACCTAAACGAGAATCTTGGGATTTGTAATGTTCCGATCCCTGATTTTCCGCCGGGATAGGTGTTGGAGTGATCTCAGGATAGATCATCGGCGTTGATTTCAGAGCTTGCCTTTACTAGTGTTCGGCTCGGCCAGTCTGATTGGCCGAGTGTATAATCTGACCAACTCATGGTTGTCCTAGTCGACTGGTGATTGGCACAAAATGTATATAGAAAGGGAGAAATTTACATTGAATCAGCTCACTGACGCTTAAGTATGTGCGACATCTAGAGTTTGCACATGCTTCAATGTCGCTCAAGTGTTAGCTCTGTCTCTCAAGAGCATACACAAGCAAAGTGAGTGCCCAGCCTGAATCGACTTATGCTCGTCTCTGGTCGATTCACGACTGCTGCGGAGGATGCCGAGAGTATGCACATGCTCCCGGTCAGCTAAAGTTGCGATCTTATTTTGATTGATTGATTATTTACTCTCATCATGTCGGTTGGTTAATTTTTAATATTAAGTTATATTTTTTTTGGTCGGTCTTAGGCTACCGATTACTCATCAGTAGGAATGTGTGGGTCTTTGATAGAAAATCTTCGGAGCCACGATGTGTGGAAATAAGCTGGTGATTTTCTTGTGCAGTTTCAGACAGCAAATGTCAGTGTTCGTAAAGGGGTACCTGTGACATCTGTGGGTTAGACTGCCCCTCCCAGGTGTTCATTCAAGCTAAACGTCGATGGGTTTGTGATTTAAAGCAAATGGTGGTTGGCTTAGGTGGTGATCCGAGGATGGAGGAGATTCTTTGTTGCAGGCCTTGTTCAGCATTTGAAGGGTTTGGTCTCTCCGGAAGCATTTGATTCCGTGGCTCTCAGAATGGGTCTTCAGCTTGCATTAGAGTCGGGATTACGAAATCTCATTGCCGAAAGTGGCTCTTAATTTGCTTGTGATTCAAGCTATTAACCACGAGAGGGAGAATCTTTCTGCAGTGGACAGGTTTAGCCCTACTTCATGCCTGCATGTCAAGAGGTTCGGCAATGTTTGTGTTCATACCTTTGCAAAATACTTTTTACAGGTAAATCTTCAGCTTGTATTAAAATGTTTGTGTTTTCAAAATAAATAAAAAAAATAAAATAAAGACAGGGACACATGGTGCTCTAAAGTCCTTGGGAGCCACATAATTATGTTAATCCCTATATTTGAGATAAAACTAACATAATTATGTGACTTTCAAAAATTTAAAGTACCGCGTATCCATACCTAAATAATTAATCAACACGCTAATACAAGTTCAATTAATTTTTCAAATATGAAAACCACACTAATATATAAACTAACTTGGTTTGATTTATTATTCATACAAATTTTACTACAAATCAAAGTAGGTGTGTTAAAAAAATCGAAAGAATTGATAAATCAATTTGGATCGATCCAAATTGTATATTTTAATTTTTTTATATATGATTTAATTCTAGTTCTAAGTAATTAAAAAACGTTAATTATAGTCTATTCACGAATTTAGTTTCTAGTGAACCGTATGAAATCTAATCGAACAGTTATGTAATTTTATTAACTGTCATGTAGCCTCTTTTCTTTTTCTTTGTTTCTTTTCTTATATAATTTATTTGTTTATTTATTTAAATAACATTGTAATATTATTTAATTCAAAGACAATAGGTAAGCGATAAAAAATTTAAAAAATAATAAATAAATAAAATATAATACATAATTTATCGATACGAGAATCTCTTTTTGTAATCATACAAAACAAGTGAAACAATAAAATATAAAGTAAAATAATATTAAAAATAGATAAATAATGAATAGACAAAATAAACAAATTTGTGTATAATTATTTTAATATACAATTGACACAGTGCCGGCTCAAGGGGTAAGCAACTTAATAATTAGCTTAGGGCATCTTAAAAGGTAGGGCCTCATTTTATTTTGACTTTATTAATTATAATTTTGTTGAACTTTCAATTAGTTTTGCTATTTTTTAATTTTTTTTAATTTAAAATTTTATTTTTATTTTTATTGGTAAGTGAAGCACAACTTTCTTTCCAATTATTACTTTTTTAATGCAAGAAATAAAATCGAATTTCACAATATATATATATATATATATATATATACACCACAATCATTAATTACAAACTCCCAGAATATATTAAATATTATATATATATGTGCACAAAAAATATTTTTTAACATTTCTATTATTAAACAAACACCACTCAACTCAAGGTTCTATTATTCTATTATTTTGATTGTGCAAGTTATTATTTTTTGTAAGTGGTTGAAATAATGATGAAGGAACCCAAAGAAAGCTCCGCCACAGGTCCGTCGGATGATTCCTGTATCACAAGGAAGAACACACGTTAGTGCTGATTCGATCGGGGTGGTTGACAGGAAGATCACTCCGATGCCTAAGTTAGAACAAGATTTGTGGAATATAGCTGTAGTATAGGTCTAGAATTGAGAGCGTACCTCTCAATGAGGATTCCCACCCCATTTATAGGCTTAAGGTTCTTCCGGATGGCGCCCCTTTCCCCTGAATTTTAGGTGCTAAGATAGGGCTCATCCTTTCATTCTCGCCCCAGATAGCGCGGGTATTATTCTTTCCCTTATCCTCGCGCGAGATCAGGGTGGCTGGGCGTCCATCCCGCTGCTTTGACAGGCTGGCCCCCTCATTCTGGCGAATTTGGAGGAACAGGTTCCCGCCAGTTTCTCTGCTGATGCGCTCGTCCCATCCTGGCTGTCGGATATTTTGAAGATACGCAGTGTGCCACGTGTTAGTGTCCGCATCGTTTGGCCCATGTGGCTTTCCTGGTGTTCGGCCCACGTGGCCTCCCTCGTGTTCGGCCCATGGTTATGGCATCGTTATGGCCCATTTAGGGATGCTTGACACCCTTCATTTGCCCCCAGCTCCTCTCTGAATACTCCCGGTCGGTGAAGAGGGGAGCTATTTTGGCGTCGAGCGACCCATGTCAGGTATAGTCTGGTTGTAGGTACTGTCAGTGTGATGCTTGTTGAAAGATGCCACGTGCCCCATGCTCGCTAGCGCGTGGTTTTTGGGCGTGCAACCAGTGTAATGGAATTTGCTGAGAAGTGCCACGTGGCTCGCGCTCGCGCGTGGCTCTGGTAAGTCAGGTTGTCACGTCGCCATTATGGCGGCGTCTGCGCCGCCGTTTCGAAGGGGCACGTTAGGCCTATGTGTGCCACGTGTCTTATGCAGAGTGGTGCTTGTGCTTGTACCAACGGCTGTCGCCTCGTCTCCTGCGTGGGTACTTAATGCCTGCCTTCCCGTGTCCCCAATGCATGTTTTGGTCCATTGGGGTGACGCCACGTGGCCCAACCTACCACATATATATATGTTTGGCCCCAATCCAAAGCACTTTTTCCCTGTCGTCTTCCCTAAAAACTTTTCCGCCATTGCCGCTGGTTGAAGCTCCTGTAAGTGTTTTTCGTTCGCTGCTCGTCATCACTCGCTGTGTTCTTCACTTCCCGGGACTTCCTCGCCGTCGTTGCCGTCGTCTGAGCTCAGAAAAGTAAGCTCCTCGACTCAATTGAACTTTTTCATTTCTGTTCCTCTTTCTATGCTTCTTCACCTCTGAATTTTTTTGTTTTACTTTTGACGTCTGTAACTTTTCTTGCCATATCCTGGCACTTCTCCGCTTTCCCCGTGGGTTTTGAATTTCTTTCTAGGTTATCCTTTTTGACTTTATTTTACTAAAAGTCCCTCTTTTCTTTCTCAGTTCCCTTTGCCCATTTCTGCTTTGCTTCTTCTATATTTTTGCCCACCATTTTGCCTGTCATGGGTAAATTCTCGTGGATGTGTGATGGTGTGACCAACATGGCCGAATTCCGATTGGTCTACTGGGTCACCGATGACGTAACCCTGGTCTTGGTCGACAAGGATGAGCCAACCATTGGGGGGCCGACCTTCGCCCCCTTATCCATTGTATCCATAATCGAGGAGTGAGTTTGGTTCCCTCTTCATCCCTTTCTCCGGGAGATGTTGCACAGATGTAACCTGAACCCGATGCAGGTTTTTATCAATTTTTTTTTGTATAATCATGGGCGTCGTCCAATTGAACCATCTATACGGTCTTGGTCTCGATTTTGCCAAGATCATGTACTGTTACTCCTTGGCAAACAACCCTTCCCGGATGACCTACTACCTGTGATCCAGGCGTCCTCGGTACCGACTGGTGGAGGGCCTTCCAGACACAGACAAGCATGCCTCCAACTTCCTGAAGGTTGAAGGCCACTTCGAATGGTGGGCCAACGATGCTCAACAGGAGTTTGGCATCCCCTGTGCGCACGGTTGTCCAGGTTGGCTTCTGTCTTTCTTCCACTTTTTATATTTCTTGCACTGCCCCTTTGTTATATTTTCTTTGTCCTGACCAGTTTGTTATTGTTCTGCAGCCTCTGACTTCAATCGCTTGTACGGAGAGGCTAACGTCGAGGCGATGGAAAGAGCCCTTGACCTCGTGTGTAGAGACGCCCCTCAGCTGCTCGGCTACCAGCCCAGCTACCACGGGATCATTCATCCTCGTGCCGACTACCCCCGAGGTCGCATTCGTCGCCCACGATGCCAGCGGACGCCGAGCTTCGCCTCCTTCGCCCTGTCCAACTCTGATTTAAAGGCCACTCTATCAGCGTCTCCTGTTCAGATGCCCTCGTCATCCCTTTTCGCTGCCGAGAGTTCCTCCACCAGCTCTTCCGTTCGAATCCTCGAGATGCCGATGCAGCGCAACGTCGTCAACGTATCAAAGGTGGATTTTGCTGCCGATGCAGAGCGTGCTGCCGAGCATTCATCCCCTCTGATCGAGAAGGTCACGGACCACCTGCGGCTGATAGTGCAGGGGCAGAAGGGTCTCACGCCGAGCGGCCTCAGCCCCAGCGCATTTCGAAGAAAGTGAGGACTACCGCCGACCCGTCCACCTCCAAGGAAGCCGCTATGGACCCGGCCAGTACCCCCACTTCTGAGGCAGCTGAAGCTCAACCCCCACCGCTTGCTGTATGGGCCCCCACACTCCTGGTTGGCCAAAGGCCGATCAATGTCGTCGACCAGGCGATGGCTTCATCCGAGATTGCATACGGTCTCTCTAGGGCCGTCTTCTTGCCGAAGGACATGACCCTCCATTCCTCCACTGTCGATGCCCGACTGCTGAAGGGCACTATTTATATGGCGACTGTGGTAAGTTCTATACTTGTCCTATATCCCCGCTTATTTTCTTTTCTGCTCTTCATGTTCAGATTTATTGCTAATGGGATGCTTTTATGTTTGAGGCGCTACAGCGGCTCCACGCCATTGCTGATCGTCATGAGGCCCTCGTCAAGGAGCGGCGAGTGCTGAAAAAGCGTGGGGCCGAGACCTATGGCCTCATGGAGACCACCGAGAGGAAACTCCAAGAGGCTCTCCAGGGACACGACCATCTCCATGCTAAACTCTTTAAGGAAGAAACTGCTCGAAAGAAGGCGCAGGAGGACTTGGCCGTCGCTGAGCAGGAGGTCATTCTCCAGAAGGTCGCCCTGGCCGAAGAGAAGCGCGGGAGGGAGGCCACCACTGAGGTCGCTGCTGCTGCTCTGAAGGAGGCCTGAGGACAAGGCTTGGCAGCAGGGATGGGACGAGGCCGGCCAGGAGTACACCAAGAAAGTAGTAGAGCTTCGTGTAGCCTTGCTGCGCTTAGAGTGGGAGTCTGCTCTGAAAGCAGCAGGAGTCCCACCGGATTCTCCCCTGTTCAGTCAGGGTCCTCCGTCGGAGGCTCCTCCAAAGTAGCAGTAGGTTTATGGCGGAGCACTTCGTTGCCGGAGCAATCTTGTATTTAAACTTTTATATTTTTTTGTGGCCGAGCAGGATGTTGCCGGACCAAAACTTTGTAATCACCTTTTCATTTTAGGAAATGCACAACTCTATTCCATCAAAATTGTGTTTGCGCTTTACTTATGATTCCTCGCTTCTGAATCTTTGTATTTGACGATTATGCCCCCAACTCCTTTATGAGCGTGAGTAGTAAGTGAGGAGGGGTGTTTGGAGCCATTTTCCATTCAGCCGTGTTTGCCTTACGGGCATTGTTCGACGGTCCTGCATATATGTTTGCATTTTTCCACCGAACAAGTCCGTTCGGCGCGTTTGGTTGCGTCTCCACCGAACATTTTCGTTCGGCGCGCTTGGTTGTGTGTCCACCGAATGATTCCATTAGGTGGGCTAGATGGCGTGTCCACCGAATAAGTTCATTCGGCGTGCTAAACGTTTCCACCGTAGCCTTGGTGTTTGGCCTTGTGTCTGTCTAGAAGAAACTCTTCAATGGAAACACGTATTTTATTGATAGAGCATACGATTGCTTTAATGAACGAAAAAGAGACACGAGTATAAACAGGGGTATCTTTAGTGGTAGAAAAACTTTAAGTGCGCGACATTCCATGGCCTGGGAACAGCTTTTCCACTTGAATCCTCCAACCTGTAGGCGCCATGGCCTACAACCGTGGTGACTCGGTAGGGTCCTTTCCAATTGGCGTCGATCTTCCCGTCGTTTGGGTTCTTTGTATTCAGCATGACCTTCCTGAGAACCAGGTCCCCGTGACTGAATTCCCTGGGGTATACCTTCTTATTGTAAGAGTCGGTCATCTGTTTCTGGTACGACGCTAGTCGTATGGGGATTGCCTCGCATCTTTCTTCTGCGAGGTCCAGATCCTGCCCAATAGCCGTGCTGTTGTCTGCAGTTGTGAAGGCGGCCGTTCTCAGCGTTGGTAGTCCAACCTCAAGAGGGATGACTACCTCTACCCTAAATGCGAGTGAGTAGGGAGTCTCCCCGGTCGAGTGCCGAGGTGTAGTCCTGTAAGACCAGAGTACATGGGGGAGCTCCTCTACCCAATTTCCTTTAGATTTCTCCAACCTCTTCTTGATTCCGTCGATGATGGTCTTGTTTGAGGCTTCTGCCTGTCCATTGCCCTAGGGATAGGCCGGGGTCGAGTAATGGTTTTGGATTCCCAAAAAAGCACAGAAGTCTTTGAACACCCAACAGTCAAACTGTGTTCCGTTGTCAGAGACGAAGGCTCTTGGAATACCGAATCTGGTGATGATGTTCTTCCACACGAATTTCTTCACATCCGTATCCTTTATTTAGCTCAGGGGTTCGGCTTCGATCCACTTAGTGAAGTAATCCGTTGCTGTTATGAGGAACTTCGTGTTGTTCGACACTTTTGGCATATGGCCGACCAAGTCCAATTCCCATTGGGCGAAAGGCCAAGGGCTTGTGAGTGGCGACAGGAGGCCAGCAGTGAGATGGATTGCAGGGCCAAACTTTTGGCACTTTTCACACTTTCTCACGTACTGATGGGCATCCTTTTGCATATAGGGCCACCAATACCCTTGCGATATTGCTCGGTGAGCCAGAGACCGACCTCCCTTGTGGCTCCCACAAATTCCCTCATGTATCTTGTAGAGCAAGTCTTCCACGGTACTGGGATGGACGCACAACAGGTAAGGTCCTGTGAATGACTTGCGATACAGCTAGTCGGTGGGCGAGAGCCAATACCGAGCTGCTTTGTGTCGGATCTTCTGTGCCTCCTTCTTGTCGTTCGTCAGCATGTCTCTTTTTAAGTAGGCAACAATCGGGTCCATCCAGCTTGGACCGAGCCCCGTCGTAACCGAGACCTCCTTTCCTTTTATACTGGGATCTGGCAACAGTTGTACCATCCCCGTTCTTTGTTTGCCGGGTCCGAGTGCTGAGGCTAAGCAGACCAAGACGTCGACATGGCTATTTTGGCTTCTTCCTATCTGCTCGATCTTGAGAGAGTCAAAGCTTTTGAACAACTCCTTGGTCACCTCTGTGTACTTGCTCATTCGAGCGTCTCTGGCCTGATATTCCCTGGTGAGCTGGCTAGTCACCAGTTGGGAGTCACTGTAGAGGATTAGTTCCCTCGCCCCCAGCTGTGCTGCGGCTCATAAACTGGCGCTTGCCGCCTCGTACTCGGCTTTATTGTTAGATGCTTAGAATTTCTCCTCTTCGGATCTCCCAGCATCGGTGGAGGCCATTTGAAGAAGGGTTCTTTGCAGATCTTCTCCAGGAGCTTGTAGATTGGCTCTGTAAATACGGTGTTAATGGCCTCGTGGCGGTTGACCCTCTCTCTTTGCCCCCAATTGTCTCTTCCTCCTCGAGTCTTTCTGTGGCCGAACTCCTCTTTGGATTCCCGCTTTGTTCGCTTAGGTGAGGATTCTCTGTCATCTCTCACCGCGCAATCGTCCACCCTTGCATTCTACTTGATGCGTTGCATGAGATCCTTCATGTCGAGCGCTGGCCTTTTCGTCAGAGAGTACTTTAGCCGACTGTCGGTTGGTAGTCCGAGTTTGAACGAGACAACTGCTAGTTGTTCTTGGCAGTTGTCTATTTCATTGTAGGTGTCCCAATAGCGGCTGGCATATTCTCTCAAGGTTTCGTGCTTGCCATTCCTCAGACCTAGAAGTACGTTCACCTCATTGGGGAGTCGAGCGCTGGTCAAAAATCTGGCTATGAACACCTCCGAAAGCTGCCTCCAGTTCGATATGTTTTTCTGCTTGAGCTTGTCAAACCACCGGAGGCTGGATTCTCTGAGGCTGCCTGGGAAGCATCTGCACATTAGGCCGTCGCTTGCGCTCCAGGGTGACATAGTTTGTCGATAGTGGCTGATGTGTGCATAGGGGTCGGTCTTTCCGTCGTAGATAGTGAACTTAGGCATGGAGAACTTCCTAGGGGCCTCCACCATTTCAATCTCAGCGGTGAAGGGAGACGAGATGACCCTATCAAGCTTGGGGTCCCTGACCGATCCGTTAGGGCGGCCTTGTGTTCGGCCCTCTGGAATGAGCACACCCTCTCGCTCGGCTGTTCTTCTGTCTCTTTGGTGGCCATCCTCCCTAGCTGGGGAACTGACCGCTAGCCTCCTTTCCTCAGGTGCTCGGTTTTTATCCCTGTTAAGGGATTTTGCTTCCAGCCAGCCCCTGAGATCCTCCGGCTGCTTGACAGATTGTGAATAGTGGCTGATGGTTCCCCTTCTTTGGCTTTTAGGTCTAGGATCTTTGGGCGTGCGGCTACTTCCCTCCTCGCTCTTCCCGGGGATACAGGATACCCTGGTTCTCTTCTTCATCTGATTCTGCTATGGAATTGGGGACTTTTGGGTCTCCCGATGATTGGGCTCGGCCGCCCCTTTGTTGTTGATTGTTTCCTCTCTCCGATGAGATTGCTCAAATTTTTTCATCTCGGCCTTTAGCCGTGTGAGTTCCATTTCTAGATTTTTTGAGCTCGTCCCTCTGATCCATTTTTTTCTCTATCCGTCGCAGCATCACCCTGGACAGCAGCCCGTTCTGTCGATGATGTCCCTCGATCTGGAACGAGGAGCTGCGTTTAGGGTTCTTCATCTGGAGCAGTGTTGCTCTCTCCTTCCCCCTTTTCAGGGTTACGGGGGTGAGATCCTCGGGTCGAGGACCGCTTTGTGATTTTGAATCTTCCACTCCCATGGCAAAAACTTGTTGGGTTCCCACAGACGGCGCCAATTGTAAGTGGGTGAAATAATGATGAAGGAACCCAAAGAAAACTCTGCCACAGGTCCGCCGGATGATTCCTGTATCACAAGGAAGAGCACACGTTAGTGCCGATCCGGCCGGGGTGGTTGGGCGGAAGAGCACTCCGATGCCTAAGTTAGAGACGGGTTTGTGGAATGTTGATGTAGTGTAATTGTAGAATGGAGAACATACCTCTTAATGTGGATTCTCACGCCATTTATAGGCTTAAGGTTGATCCGGATGGCGCCCCTTTCCCCTGGATTTTAGGTGTTAAGATAGGGCTCATCCCTTCATTCTCGCCCCAGCTAGCACGGGTATTACCCTTTCCCTTATCCTCGCGCGAGATCAGGGTGGTTGGGCGTCCATCCCGCTGGTTTGACAGGCTGGGCCCTCATTCTGGGCAAATTTGGAGGAACAGGTTCCCGCCGGTCTCCCTGCTGACGCCCTCATCTCATCCTGGCTGTCGGATATTTTGGAGATACACGATGTGCCACGCATCAGTGTTCGCATCGTTCGGCCCATGTGGCCTTCCTAGTGTTCGGCCCACGTGGCCTCCCTCGTGTTCGGCCAATGGTTATGGCTTCGTGATGTCCCATTTAGGGATTCTCGGCCCCCTTCAACATTTATTTTAAATATTCATTCTCCTAATAGTGCGTAGATAATCCACCAACCCGTCATAACCTATCAACACAACCTTCGTGATTTGTACGGATGAGTGGGTTGGATTAAATGGGTTGAGTATAAAAAAATACTGCGAGTGAGTTGGTGGCATTTTATATTTTGTTAACCCGCCATTTAACCCAACCCAACCCACCTGTAATACCATTTATTAGATCTTCATTCTCGAGCTTCCAATCCCATACAAATCATTAAGGTTATCATTCCAACTCAAACAATACACTTGGAACTAAGTTCCATTCTTTTACCACTTTCACCTTGAGATCTCATACTCATCCAAACTATTAGGGCTATCTCCCTAATCCAAACAACAAGTTTTACTCATTAAAACTTTCTTCTCAACTTGATAAACTTACCTTGATCACATGAGTTATTTGCTAACCCCAATCAACATACTTAGAATAAAAGTTCCATTCATTTAGAATTCTCATCCCAATTGGATAGACTCACCTAGATCGCTAGGGCTATCTCACCCAGTCCGTCAACACACTTAGACTTCCAATTAGAACCAACATCGCGCGCCAACATGTTTTCAATCAGATCTCCAAGCCGGTTAATCAGACGTTCGAAGATAGGGATAAGACCTCCCTAACAATCACCCTACTCTTAATGACTCAACACTCAATCCTATGGTCCACCACAGTACCAGACACAACTAATTCTACAGAATCTATAACTTAGAGATCTGATACCAAAATGTCACACTCACTCCCCTAAGGATGAATTAACATGTTCAGAGTGGTACGGCACAATCTCATCTATCTCACAATCAACTGAAATCAAAAGATTATCAATTCAAACCTCAAAGATAACTCACTCTTATCTTTAAAGAGACTACTTACATAAAGTTTTACATCAACAACAATCGGGATACACAATCCCCAATGATATACAATGAGTCACTACTCATATATATAATACCATCTC
>JAUTBS010049577.1:0-13712 GCA_032361285.1 Aequorea victoria
CTAAAGGTCTCGACCCGAGTATGGTTCAGTAAGCTCAAAAGTGGAACCATCACGTCATTCACCCAGTTGAGTAAGCTATTCGTGGGATACTTCATTGGTGGCCAACGATATCTTTGACCGGCCACATACCTTCTCAACGTCAAGCAGGAAAAGACTGAGACTCTGCGGTAATACGTCACTCGATTCAACACTGAGGCCGTGAAAGTGGATGATATCGACAACAAGGTTGCTCTAACGGCGTTCATGGGTGGTCTTTAGCCCACAAAGTTCATCTTCTCGCTGGCGAAAGCACCCCCAGCAAGCATTGTCGAACTCATCGTCAAGGTGCAGAAACACATGAATGCTGAAGATACCCTCAGTGCTCGAGAGGAGCTCCCTCCCGAGCAGACCAAAAAACCAGAGCATGCTGAGAAGACTGATCGAAAGAGGTGAGATGAACCTGATCGTTCAAAGCAGCCTCAAGATACCGACAGGACACAGCCCAACTCAGTAGATTTCAAGCGAGCCAAGCTACCGACCAGTCGCTTCGAGAGGTATACCCCCCTGAATACCTCCGTTGAGCAAGTCGTCATGCAGATCGAAGACGACCCAGAGTTACGGTGGCCCAAAAAACTTAGGTCGCAGTCGAACCATCGTAACCCTGACAAATATTATCGCTTCCACAAAGACCATGGCCACAACACAGAAGACTGCTTCGACTTGAAGGAGCAGATCGAGGCTTTGATCTAGAGAGGAAGACTCAACAGGTTCTTGGTCGGTCGACAGAATCGAGAAGATCCAAAAGGACAGTATGACCGACCACAACCTCGCAAAGACGAGGACAAAGACTTGGCGGGAGAGGTTAGGGTGATCACTGGAGGATTTACAGGGGAAGGCGACAGTAGCTCTTCTCGGAAAGCCCACTGTAGACGTCTCAGGACCGAGAGTTCTGGGAATGTCTTCACCACCGACCGACCAAGCAAGGCAACAAAGAATGAATAGGCCATCACTTTCTTCGAAGACGATGCTAGGGGAGTACAGCAACCACATGACGACCCCTGGTCTTCACCATGATTCTTGCCAACTATTAGGTTCGCAGGATCCTGATTGACAATGGCAGCAAGGCAAACATCCTGTTTGTCAATACCTTTGATCAACTTAACATAGGCCAAGAGAAGTTACACTCGGTCAGGTCTTCCCTCGCGGGATTTAATGGAGAAAGAATACAATCGCTGGGATCGATCGAGTTACCTCTCACGATCGGCTCCAACCCGAAGCAAGCAGCTCAGATGGTAAATTTCCTAGTGGTTGACTGCCCATCGGCCTACAACGCCATCTTAGGCAGACCAGCCCTCAACCGCCTGAAGGCCGTAACGTCCACTTACCATCTAATGCTGAAGTATCCGACTGAGGACAGAGTGGCTGAGCTTAGAGCCGATCAGCTTACAGCCTATGAATGCTATAATACCTCCCTCCGGGAACCAAAGTTAAAAGAAGCTTTGACTCTTGACACAGCTGAATCCCGAGACGAAGAGCTCGTCCGAAGGGGAAAGCTGGTGAAAGACCTGCTCAAAATTTGCTTAGATGACAGCTGACCAGAAAGAGAAGTTCAGGTAGAGTCAGCTCTCCTTATGGACATGAAAGCTTAGTTAATCGATTTCCTGAGAAGGCATCAATCCATCTTTGCCTGGACGCACGAGGATATGATAGGAATTAGTCCCAAAGTGATCACGCACCATTTATGTGTCGATCGATTCCACAAGCCGGTCAAACAGAAGTAGAGGGTATTTGCTAAAGAAAGAAATGAGGCCGTTATCGAGGAGGTCGACAGACTGCTAGAGGTAGGTTTCATTCGGGAGGTACGATATCCCGACTGGTTAGCTAATGTGGTTCTCGTGAAGAAGGAAAACGGCAAGTGGAGGATGTGTATCGACTTTACCGACCTCAATAAAGCCTATTCGAAAGACAGTTACCCCTACCTCGGATAGACCAGCTTGTAGACTCCACCAGTGGTCATGAACTTCTCAGTTTCATGGATGCTTTCTCCGATTAGAATCAGATACAGATGGAGGAGGACGACCAAGAGAATACCTCCTTCATCACCGACCGAGGAACTTACTGTTATCGAGTCATGCCATTCGGTTTGAAGAATGCGGGTGCAACTTATCAGAGGTTAGTCAACCTCATCTTCAAAAAATAGATTGGCAGGAATGTAGAAATCTACGTGGATGATATGCTGACCAAGAGCAGAAGGCCAATCAACCACCTCGCAGACCTGTAAGAGACTTTCCAAGCACTGCATGATTTCAACATGAAACTGAACCCGACTAAGTGTGCATTCGGGGTTTCGGAGGGCAAGTTCCTTAGCTTTATGGTAAGCAAATGGGGAATCGAGGCTAACCCTGAGAAGATCAAAGCTATTTTGGAAATGCAGTCCCCAAGGACAACCAAGGAGGTACAAGAACTCACCGGCCGATTGGCGGTCCTGAACAGGTTCATATCCAAGGCAACCGACCGATGTATGCCTTTTTTCAACATCTTAAAGAAGGCATTTGAATGGACTGCAGCTTGCGAACAAGCCTTCATCGATCTCAAGTTCTACTTAACCTCCCCTCTGCTACTTTCCCGAGCAATTTCCTGGAGAGGAGCTTCTACTTTACTTGGCTGTCTCAGAAATTGCGGTGAGTTCAACCCTCATCCGAGAGGCGGAAGGAGCACAAAGACCAGTCTACTATACAAGCAGAGCATTTCGAGGAGCCGAGCCTTGGTATCCCTGAGTCAAGCAGCTTACACTTGCTCTGGTCACCTCAGCCAGGCGACTGCGGCCATACTTCCAGCCCCACACCATAGTTATGCCGACCGATTAACCCTTACGACAGGTATTGTAGAGACCAGAGACTTCTGGTCGCCTGGCGCAATGGTCCATGGAATTGGGTGAATTCGACATCCAATTTCGATCGAGGCAGGCCATCAAAGGACAAGCCATGGCAGACTTCATCACAGAATTTACGATCGAGATTCCACCTACCGTGCAGTCCTCCAAGCCATTAGAAGAGAGTGCACCAGCTGCAAACTTACAACCCGAGGTAATCTTTGACGATCACCAAGTATGGACGATCAATGTGGACGGGTCCACGAACCAATTGGCTAGTGGTGTTGGTCTCGTCCTAATTTTCCCATAGCAGGATGAACTAGCGTATGCTATTCGTTTTGGTTTCCAGGCAACCAACAATGAAGCCGAGTACGAAGCAGTCATAGCTGGCCTCAAACTAGCACTAACACTGGGGGCAAAATAGGTCCGACTCTTTAGCGATTCAAAGCTAATGGTCGGCCAAATCCAGGGACAGTATAAAACACAAGAAGATCGGATGAAGGCCTATAAAGCAGTTACCGAAGATGTCACCACCAAGTTTGATAAGTTTGTGGTCGAGAGGGTCCCCCGAGACCTCAACCAACAAGCCGATGACCTCGCTCGACTGACCTCAGCTCCTAATGGGCATATGGGTAAGGGAATATTGATAGAGTACCTGAACCAACCGAGCATCACCTCAAAAGAGGAACCATTGACAGTGAATTGGGCACAAGTTTGTATAATTTGGGCCAAAGACATAATCAATTTCCTTCAAAATAGGCAGTTACCCGCCGACAAAAATGAAGCAAAACAATTAAAGTACCGGGCGAGCAAATACACTCTCATCGATGGCATTCTCTACAAACGCAGTTTCTTAGTCCCTACCTCAGATACACCTCAAAAGAAGAATCTGAGTATGTCGTGAAAAAGATACACGAGGGAGTATGCGGCAATCACTCGGGCGCTCGGGTCCTATCAGGGAAAATCCTAAGGGCTGGTTATTACTGGCCCACCATACAGAAGGATGCCGAGGACTTCGTCAAGAAATGCGACAAGTGCCAGAGGTTTACAACCATCGCTGGACAGCCTCCGAAAGAGCTCACTGTGATCACCACTCCATGGCCATTCACTTAGTGGGGAATCGACATTATCGGGCCATTCCCTACCGGAAGGGGTCAAGTAAAATTCCTGATAGTAGTGATAGATTACTTCACCAAGTGGGTAGAAGCCGAGCCGTTGGCAAAGATCACCGACCAGAAGACAGTAGACTTTGTATGGAGGTCGATCATATGCCGATTTGGCATTTCGAAAAATCATTATCACCGACAATGGCTGGCAGTTCGACAGCAACAGATTCAGAGAATTCTGTGGCTCGTTCGGTATCCAGAATAGGTACTCCTCCCCTGCCCATCCATAGGCCAATGGGCAGGTGGAGGTGACCAACCAAACAATCTTAAAGATAATCAAGACCAGGCTAGAAGGAACAAAGGGCCTCTCGGTCGAAGAAGTTTCGAACGTCCTTTGGGCTTATCGAACCACCGTCCGAACACCGATGGGAGAAACCCCCTTCATGCTTACCTACGGGAGCGAGGCAGTCATTCCCGTAGAGATTGGTTTAACAAGCTATCGAGTAGCCCACTTTGATGAGGGGTAGAATGACCAGATCCTCCAAGAAAATCTAGACAAGTTAGATGAAGCCCGAGAAGCCTCAGCTCTCAGAAAAGCAAGTTATCAACAGAGGGAAGAGGTACTATGACAACAATGTAAAAAATAGGGAATTCCGAGTAGGAGACTTAGTCCTCCGAAAAGTCTCTCTTGCAACTAAAGATCCCCGAGAAGGCAAGTTGGGCCTAAATTGGGAAGGCCCGTACCAGGTGGAAGACCGAGTAAGGACTGGAGTATATCGATTGAAAGATGCAACCGGCAGAAGACTCCCCCATGCGTGGAATACCGAGCATCTCCAAAAATACTATCAGTAAGGCAATGTATAAACGCATTAAAGGAATAAAAGAGATTTTTTAAATACCCATATTTCTTCATACTTACACAACACAGCATGACCCAGAACCGACAGATCAGGTTATCTTAGTACTTGATCAGCCCATTTCTGGTTGGATCGACTTAAAGACGTCCAACCAAGGCCCGAATGTAAAGAACCGACATATCAGGTCATCTTAGTACCTGATTGGCCCATTTCTGGTTGGATCGACTCAAAGGCGTCCAACCAGGGCCCGGATGTAGAGAATCGATAGATTAGGTCATCTTGGGACCTGATCGGCCCATTTCTGGTTGGATCGACTTAAAGGCGTCCAACCAAGGCCCAAATGTAAAGCAACGACAGATCAGGTAAAAGGTATCCAATCAAGGTTGATCGAGTGCATAGGCTGTCTGGCCGAAAGGCCCAACACTTAGAATTTTTTTAAAACAAGACTTTCATTCAAAATGAAAATAGAAAGGGAGGCATGGTGTCCACACCAGGCTGATCATTCGTATAAACAAGACTGACCGAGTGCTCAAACACTTAGCGATATTTGGTGCAAACAGGCCATTCATTCAACAATGTTCCACAAAATAAGGTAAAATATTCCTGAAAAATGTTATACAAAAATAAGAAATCATTTTTACAGAAGGATAATCCAAAAATAGAAAGGTAAGAAAAGTCAGGCGGGAGGAGGCGCATCCTTCTTCTCGTCACCAAGAGAGGTCTTGACTTCATCTTCGTCGTCCCAGCAGCAGACAGACAAGTCAATCTTCTTGAAGGCCGCAGTAACTCGAGCCTTCAATCGCATTGAAACAACTAGCATAATATTCAGTGGTCTCAATGGTGAAGTCTTTAGAAGCTTTGTACTCTTCAACCGCTTCCTTCTTTGCCTAGGCTAGGGCTCGAGAGGCCCTCTGCTCTGCAGTGGCCAGGGCTGCCTCCATCTGGGCAATATTCTCGATAGCCCTCGCCTCGACAGACACCTTCGCCTGCTCAGCAAGGCCTTCTCCCTCTCAGCTCGATCCTTCATTTCCTCCACTTCCCAGATCCGTGCACGAAGGCCCTCGATCTTGACCCTGGCCTTCTGCATTCCTTCGGACAACTTGGCATTCTTTCCTTTGAAGGCTACAAATCTCTTAGCATCAACCTTCAGCTAGGCTTCCCATTTCTGTGCTTGGCCTGTCACCTGGAACATCTGAGCAGAGGACTGCAAAGCCAAAAAAAGAAAAGAATCAGGATTACTACATATGAGAAAATGTGAAAGAAAGAAAGAGAAGGGAAAGTTACCCGCATAACGTCCAAGAACATGTCCTTTATCAGTTGGGAGGTCCCAACCGTCGAGAGCTGGTCACCCAAGTCACCAACAAAGGTGAACATCCTTTCTCAGGCGGCGTTAACGCTCGACAGCACGTCTTCTGGGGAACAGGTGAAAAAGGCCCTGGGGGTAGAATCTTGGGAGCCCTTGCTGGCGATGCCAAGGGAGCAGCAGAAGGGATGATCGGGACTGAAGAAGTCACCAGGGACTTAGCCTTAACCAGTGAAGTGTTCTTGACAGGAACCCGGGGAGCGTGCTCCTCCCTATCCAGCTCTGCTACCTCATTTTCCTGAGCCTGAGGGGTTGGGAGGGATGTTTTCTTGAGTTTCATTATGATGGAAGATCCGCCTTCATCGGCCAGCCAAGCTCTGACCTTCTCGACACCAACCTTCACTGGTCTCTTCGATATTCCTGTCCAAAAAATAGCAAGCAGAAAGAGAAAAATGTCAACATCAAAAGGAAAGATAAAAAGATACAAAGGTAGGCAATGGAGTCTGGTAAAGAGTCTCACTCGGGCAGTCAGGGCTGAGCAGGTAGGTACTCAGCTTTTGGGGCATCACCAGGTTTACAAAAGATCAACCACCCATGAACTCTCTTGCGGCTTTAACTCGGGTTTTTATCTCTCTACTCACAAGGGGCTCAGCAGCAATGTCTCTAGGCTGGCGACGTCCCCAATAAGAGAGAATTCGGGTAGTATGGGGGCTAACCTCCTCCCATGGCTGGAATTCCCAGCCCTAGCCCGAGATAAAGAAGTACCTTTCTTCCCAGTGTTTATTGGAAGAGGGGCAACCGATGACGAGTGCTCGGTCATCCGAGCGCAATTGGAAGAAGTACCACACAGGTTGTTTCTCCTTGGGCTTGCAATAATAGAGGAATTCCTCTACGATAAGATGAAATTGGCCTCCACTGACCTCTTCCCATAAAATGATGGCTCCGAAGAGAATTCTCCAAGCATTAGGCATGAGTTGGCCCGGGGACAGGCCTAGGAAGTCTAGCAGCTCCTGGATTATAAGAGGAAAAGGTAGGTGAAGCCCAGCCGAGAAAGCACGTTCGAATAAAAAAACCTCCCCGAGCGAACTAGAGTACGCTCGGTCGTCCATATTGGTAATCCTACAAACAACGGTGGGAGGGATAGAAATGTTTTTGCACAGGCGCTTGATGTCCGAGTCCCAGGAGATAGAAGGAATGGACTCAGCTAAGAAGCCTTGATCAGTTCCTTTGAAAAGGCGAGCAACTAAGCTCGAACTCGCCCCACCAGTAGGTGAGGATTGTGCTCGGACGGGGATCATGGCAAGACCGGGTACCGAGAGGGTGGTCTCGAAACCAGAGGATGAGGGATTGTTCTCGGAGGAAGCGATCTCTTGGGGGTACTCCATCGTACCCCGTAGAATGAGAGGGAGAAGGAACCTAGCAATACTATAGGACTCCCTACAGACCATATGGAAGATATGGCTGTAAAATACCAGAGACTCAGTGGCAGGAGCATGAAGATGATGTTTATAGAAAAACTCTAATCGTTTGATAAAGAACCACGGAGTGGGAGGAGAGAACCTAGGGTAAGGCAAGAGCTCTAGTTCAGAGGTTGAAGAAGCCAGAACTGGTCCTTCGAAGGGTGAAACTAAATAGAAAAATCGAAAGGAGTAAAGACACAAGAGAACTTACTAGGGTAAGGAAGGAGAGCTACGACTTTGAGAGAATGAAACCCCTAGATGCTCTTTCGCTGGAAGTAATGGAGGACACCAAAAAGGGTGAAGAATGCCAGAGAGTTTTGATTGCCGAACCCATTGGGGAAGAAGAGCTTATGAAGAATAAGTAGGCTGGTTTGCGCAAAAGAGCAAAGGGAGGATTTCCCTCTGTATATATATATACACAGTGCAGATTTGAAACGAATTTCTCGATTCAAGGGCTATAAAGCCCAAGAAATCCCAACCGAACGATACAATGAAGCCGATGGCTCAGATCGAGCCACGTGTCAACAGAATCCCAAAAGAGTGCCATTTTTTGACGTTTGAAAGGACAACTATTAAATGAGATGCGATGTTTGGCAGACCGAGCTGTTGCCTCGAAAAATGCATTGTATTTCGTGCAAGCCGCCGTCTTAGAATATTCCCTTTGCTGAGCAAGTTCAGCTCGGGAATAGGGGGCCTCTGATGAGTATAATTTAACGATCAACCAAAGCCGACCGAATGAGTGGTCAATCGCATGTTTCTAGGCCGATCACTTGGCAATCCATTCGGTCATCTCGATCCAACAGAATTGGTTCTCGGCATTAAAGCATGGTCTCAGGATGCTAACACCTTTAAGTGGAAAGCTCCGACACCATGCTCGGGCTAACCCTACACGGTTGTTCGTAAGACAGGGCCCGGGGGGTCGAGAGGTGTGATGGACGACCAGAGGATCTCTATCTTGTATTAGGACCAGACTTGATTCCGTTCGACCAAAACCAATACTCAGTCATTTGGTCGATCAGGTCAAGCGGACCTAGCATCCACCAATGGTCAGCTCCGAGATCAGGACCTTTAATTCAGCCGAATATCATTCCTGCCAACTGTCTCCGCAAGAAATCAACAACCAGGTCACCACGTGTCCTGAAGTCTTCATCCGGATAGGGCGGTTTCCATATTCAGCACATATCATATCCCCAGGATCTCGGGGCAATCGCGGAAATCATGGGATTCCCTCCAAAGATTCCATATTTCACCGGTACTATAAATTGGCAATGAGGGGGAAGAAAAAGGTACGCTATTCTCGACAGTCTTACATACTTCAACATTTTCTTTCCTCCTATTAGTCCACTGACTTAATCATCGAAGGGTCTTAGGTCGGTACCCCACCGATGCCTAGATTTTGACCTTTTTGCAGGTTCTTTCACCTCGACACAAATAAGCAATTCAGTCTCTTTAATCAGGAACAAGTCATCTGTAGCAAACCATTCAAATTGAGGTACCAAAAAACTTATTTCAACATTTAATTTACTGCCAAAGAGAGCGTAGGATTTTAGGAATTGTCTTTGGAATATTTTTCAACATTTTTTGGGGGATGGGTCAACCCAAAGGTGTTACAGAGGGCTTTGAGTCTACCCAAAGGCAAACAGGTCATTGTGAGTCAACACCTGAGGGCTGTGAGTCGACCCAAAGGCATAAAAAGCTACTATGAGTCGACCCAAGAGGCTTCTGAGTCGACCCAAGGTGAAACAGGCGTCCATGAGTCGACACCACTGGCTTGTGGGTCGACCCATAGGTTCCAGAACGGGATTCGTCTGGACGCCACTTGTGTCCCGTCCGGACGAAATGCAATAGAGCCGACTGAAACAGCTTCCTGTGGTGCGTGAGTCGACCCAACCTTCGGAACAACCAACAATGGCTTCTGAAACTTGTTTTTTTCATTCCATTTATCATCCTTTTCTTCTCCATTAACATTATTAATTATTATTCTATCATATTCTAAAGATTTTAGAATATTCTTTTTGATCGATTATGATATCTTCATACATGGTTGTATTATTCGTCTTACTGTGATATATAAATATGTATATATATATATTTTACTGTTATACTTTAATGTATATCTATAGGTCGACCTTATTCTCTGGTTCTCCATAGATTTAATCCTATATCTCTTATTTAATCACATGCTTCGGTGGTCTGATCATAAACTAAACTATAATCTTATCAATATGATGATATATACATATATGTTTTCACTTTGTATAAAAACTGAACAGGGGACTGGTTTTTACCCGAAATCACCCAATTGTGATGAAGACAAAGATGATGATGATGGTGATGGTTGCTGCGATAAACGCCAACATTCAGTGGCGGTGGCAGTGGTGGCTGAACCGTGATGGTGGTGCATAGTGGTGATAGTGGTGGTGTGCGAAGAACAGAGGGAGATCGGTTGAGAGAGAGATTGCATAGAGGGATGAGAGATTGAGAGAGATGGGCTTTTGGGAGAGGAATTCCATTTAAAGTAGGAGAAAAATCACGAAATCAGGGATTGGATCCATGATTTCCCTCATCGATTCCCTGATCCACAACCAACTCTCCCAAAAATAAGGAACGATATTGACCTTTTCCTCTTTAAAATTCTTCCATAGCTGACTTACAACTGGCTTCCCTTTCTTTCCTTATTTCTTTTATTAATTAGGTGCTAACCAAATTAATTTATTCTACCAATTAAGTGTAGTTTTATTATTTTTAATTTACTTATTATCTCAGAACTCCTTCTTTATCACATTATTTATTTATGTTTTTATTTAGTTAGTTTATTAGTAAATTAATTAATTAAATTATTGAATTAATAATTAGTTTTAAAAATTTTAAAATTGTACCGAATTTTACACTCGGCATTCTGAGACTCGACGAAGAGGGCAAGTCGGTATCGTCCCACACCGTCTTATTTCCATTTTTCGTTTCAGACTCCGGTCTCAGATAGAAAGCTAAGCTCCGGCTCGCAAATCTTATTTTCGTCTGCCGTTTGAGACTCTGGCCTCAGACAGAAAGCCAAACTTTGGCTCGCAAACCTTATTTTTGTCTATCGTTTGAGACTCCGGTCTTAGACGAAAAGCCAAGCTCCAGCTCGCAAATCCTTTTTTTTTGTCTGCCGTTTGAGACTCCGGTCTCAGACGAAAAGCCAAACTCTGGCTCGCAACCTTTATTTTTTTCTGCCGTTCGAGATTCTGAGTCTCAACGAAAATCAGGGTTTTGCCCTCACCTTCTTCGTACCATATCCGTGATCTTCAAAAATCTCGAGGCATTGAGGCAGTTCTAACACTCTTCTAAGCCAGATTTTTCCCGCAACCTCTTCTTAGGTCTAGAGATCTAGCATCTCTATGTCCTCTTTGTTTTTAAGCCAGGTTCTCTCACCCGCACCCTTTGTTTCTCTCGCTCAGGATTTTTTGAAGAAATCTTGAGTTCCTTTATCGTTGAGCTGAGACTCATTCTCATCAAGCCGAAGCTCCACATATCTTTTTTTTTAAGCCGGGTATCGTCACCCGCAACCTTTTTGTTCTTTTTCGAGGCTCTTACGTGCTCCTTCGCCGAGTCTTAGCTACCCGTTTTGTTTCTCGTTGTTAGCTTTGTTTTTCTATTTTGTTCTTCCCTTAGGGTCGCTATGAGCTGTAATATCTAACGTCTTATGATCTGACTCGTTTCCAATATCTTTCTCTATTAGGGCTTATCATTTCTTCTTCAAGCTCTAATATCACGCCCATCTGGATTCAGTTGCCGAGAAGACTAGAAAGATCAAATCCCAATGCAAAAAAAAAAATACAATGGCAGGAGATGGCGATATGAATGCTGCATTGATCTGAACTCTGTCGGATATGCAACGAGCTCTAAAGGGCATTACCCTCGAGCTCCAAGATCGAACCCAAGCCCAGACTCAATGTCATGCAAAAATCTGGGCATTTTAGTCGGACTAGGTTCTAAGAAATCCATGGGACGAAGTAGTCGATGACCCTATCTGGAAAGACAATCAGTATGGCACAGAACCCCTGAGGAATAGATCCGCTGCTGCTATTCCCAATGTTGTTCTACCAGCTGCTACTGTTGCTACTGCTGCTACTATTATGATAGACTTGACCTTAGCCTGGGAGGCCTTGCTGTCTGATATGATCGAGAGGTTGGAAAAGGCGTTGAGGAAAGCTAGAGGAGTCGATGAATACATGCTCGACGTTAAGGAACTCTGCTCTTTCCCAATGCCAAGCTGCCCGAGAAATTTAAGATGCCAGACATGGAAAAATTTGACGCTACCAGAGATCCTAGGATTCACCTACGGATGTATGTACGTATCCTATCTCCCATGGGCATCGATGACCAACTAAAAATGCAAATTTTCCACAGGTCCCTTTCAGGGGCTGCTCAACGTTGATTTTTAACCATGGAAGCCACCAGAACATTAGAAGACATCGCTACTGCATTCGTCGGGTAGTATAACTACAACATCCAGCTGGACGTAACCATAATGGAGCTGGAGACCACTGAACAGAACTTCTATAAAGCTTTTGTTTACTTCTTGACCCCCTGGAGAGGTAAAGCGGCCAAGATTATCAATCAACCTACTGAGAAAGAACAGGTCCAGACGATGGTAAAGAACTTGCAACCTCAATTCAGAAAGCACCTCATCACTTAGTCGCTCATAACTTTTGAGCAACTATTTGATGCGGGAATCTAAATTGAGGATGCCCTCCAGATGGGAGAGATTGAAAGGATAGAAGTCAGAACAGAAGCAGGTACAAGTCAGGAGAAACCCTAGAGGATTTATTAGTGTCAGGACTATCAGAGTCAAAACAGCTACCCAACTAACCAGGATAGCCAAAGTCCACCCAATGATAACATGCCGAGGGCTACAGAAGTGGACCTCCTTAACCCTCAGCCTGGGCACGCTAGACTACCGGTTCTTGTCGGACCATTCCAGACATTCACTCCCCTAAATATACCGCTCTCTGTGTTTTTTCTGAGGTTGATGGAAAAAGGGCACCTAAAGCCCCTCGATCCAATGCCTCTTCCCAATCCACTCCTAGCTAGACACAACCCTGATAGGTACTGTGAATACCATCAGATGCCTGGGCATGCCATTCAAGATTTCTTGAGGCTTCAACACATGATTCAGGACTTGATTGATAACAAAGTGATCCCACCTCCAACGGCGGCCAAGCCTAATGTTACTATCAATCCACTGCCAAAATCACCTAAGCCCATCCCCTTTTTGACCCCAATGATGATGATCTTTCTACTTCTGGCACCATACTAGACAATAGTGTAGAATAAATAGACATAAGCAAACTGCAAAAAGAATCAGAGGGGAACCCATTGAGTACAAGATCAAGAATAGGATCCGGGACAGGGATAAAAGAAAGAACAGAACCAAAACCAGAAGCAAGGACAGAACCAAAACCAGAAATAGAACCAAAAATAGAAATTGAAATAGAAGCATAAGCAGGAATGGGAACAGAAGCACAGATAGGAGAAGAGTCAGTAATAGCAGCAGGATCTAGAAAAAACTCAGGGTTAGAACCCGAGAAAGAGTCTAACAGCCAGACTCAAACTGGGTGTGAAAACAACCAAGAATCAAATAAACTGGGGAGCAAGGAAGCCCACGAGAAAGTCAATGAAGTGATACAATAAATAGGGTGCATTTCATCATGAATGTTGCTTTATTTTATGAGTCTTGAGACATATATAATATGGGTAACGAGTCAAAAGTTTTTGAGTCTTTTGTCATAACCTATGTTATATTTTGTTTTGATTGTTTTGTTAATAAATGCTTTTCATAAAAGAAAGAGAAAATAATGGAAAAAGGAAAAATAAAAGAGAAGTGAAGCAAGAAAAACAAAACAACAAAACACAATAAAAGAAAAACCTTCAAAAGAGGGCAAATAAGATAAAGGAAAGAAAAGAAGAAAATAAGAAAAGTGGTAGACAATAAGCAGAGGAAAAGTTTTCATCCAAACAAGGTTGAAACTCGGGACGAACGAGATATGAAAGATGACTGCTAACTTTTAAAAGTCCTAGCAATGCATTGATGTTTGAGCCTTTTTCCCTTCATTTCTTAAACCCTAACCATAGCCTTCATTACGGTCCTAA
>JAUTBS010049799.1:0-13705 GCA_032361285.1 Aequorea victoria
TAATTTAAAGTAATAAAATATTAAAACACGTCAGCATTCAATATTTTTTGGGATTAAGAATTTATGTGCCCTCGATTAATCCGTAAAATTTTGTAAGTCCAATCATGTAAGTATATGGACTTTAATTTTACCTTTGGTCATGTTTAATACATTCCTGGTGTACCGAATACAATATCTCTTGCATTATCGAACAAATTTCTGTGATTAAGATGAACCACTGAGATTGTGTTCGCAGCTATACCGATAGAATATCAACCCTATCTACGTTATGAACTAATATAATTATACAAGAACTGAACTTCTGATCTTCTGTAAGTAAGTCAAACTCTACTTACCAAAATTTATACTCTGTATAATTACTGATATTTTGCATATTAATTATAAATAATTAATAATGTATTTTTACAAACATATATATAATTGGGCTGTGACAATCTAATATATTATTAAAAAATAATATAAAATGTCTGACACTGATTTTATATAAAACTCTCAACAATCTCTCACCTTTTATTAAATTCATGTGACCATACATCTTAAACCCAATCCCTCTACGTGACTATTGAAAGTCTGAGCCGTTAAACTCTTCGTAAAACAATATGTCAGGTTATTTATTGATGTAATCTTTGCCACAACAACATCACATATCTGATCGATCTCTCGAATCATGTTATACTTACTGGATTCTCTATCTGGCTGGAAATCTGAGTCAGTGTACCTTGTGGGTACAAGGCTTTTAGCTTGGTAAGCTAGCACATAATCTCTAATTTTTTTCAGATACTTGAGAATGTATTTTACCACTGTCCAATATTCTTCGCTTGAATTAGACTGAAATATGGTAACTATGCCAACGATAAGACAGATATTAGGTCTAGTACATAGCATGGCATACATGAGGCTTTTAACTGCTGAAGCATAAGGAATGCCTTTTATCTTTTCTATCTAATCAGGTGTTTTAGGACATTGATCCTTATATAGACTTATTCCATGTCTGAAAGAAAGAAATTCATTTTTAGAATCATGCATGCTAAATTTGGCGAGAACATTATCGATACAAAGTGCTTGGAATAAACCTAACATCATTTTACCCCGATCTTGCATAAGCTTGATCCCAATGATGTGACTGACTTCTTCTCAGTCCTTCATATCGAATTGTCTTGACAACCACACATTTACGTTAAAAAATGCTCCCATATTATTACCGATGAGAAGTATATCATCCACATAAAGTATAAGAAATATCACCACGCTTCCGTCAACTTTTATGTACACACAGACTTCATCCGGACATTGATAAAAATCAAAAGATTTGATTACCTCATCAAACTAGATGTTTCAAGACCTGGATGCTTGCTTAAATCCATAAATGGATCTTTGTAAATTGCATACCTTACCCTCTTGGTTACTTGCTATGAAACCGTTTGGCTGCATCATATAGATGCACTTTTCAAGATTTCTATTAAGAAGTGCAGTCTTGACATCTATTTTCCAAATTTTGTAATCGAAATGAGCGGCAATGGATAAAAGGATCCTAATAGACTTAAGCATAGCTACCGGCGAAAAGATTTCCTCATAATTGATTCCTTCTTTCGGAGTAAACCATTTTGCAACAAGCCTAACTTTGAAGGTTTTGACCTTTCCATCTATCCCTTTTTTCTTCTTGTAGATCCATTTGCATCCGATAGGTTTTACCCCATTCGAAAAATCAACAAGATCCCAAACATAATTGAAATTCATAGATCCCATCTCTGAATTTATAGCTTTCATCCAAAGACCAGAATTCTTGTCTTCGATAGTTTCGTTATAGTTTATGAATTATGGTTCATGTTCTCTTGGGATCTCATCGAAGTGTTCACCCAAGTACACCAACTTGTCAGGTTGTTGTCTAACCGTCGCACTACGACAAGGCTCTCCCTGAGCATGTGTACTAGTGACACATTTTTGATCATCAATAAATTTTCCACTACTAGAAGGCAATGAGTTATTAACATGAGTTGATATTTCCTATTGTACATCTTGTAAGATTAACTTACTCTTTGGCTGCAAGTTTCATAGTATAATTCTCTTTTAAGAACCGAACATTGGTGCGAACAATGACCTTCTGGTCCTTATGATCATAAAATAGACCTCCATTGGTGCCTTTAGGTAGCCCACAAAGAGACACACATCTATCCTAGATTCCAACTTTTTCAGTTTCTTTTTCAGCACGTGTGCTGGACAACCCCAAATTCGAACATGTCCCAGATTAGGCTTGTGCCCATTCCACAATTCTGTGGGAGTTGAAGGACCTAACTGAAATGGAACTAGATTCAACAAATATGTTGTCGTCTCTATTGTAAAATTCCAAAACAAATTTGGAAGATCCGAATAACTCATCATGGACATAATCATATCCAAAAGAGTCTAGTTCCTTCTTTCTGCTACACCATTCTGCTGAGGCATCCTAGGTGTAGCCAGGTGGGATGTAATCCCTACCTCCTCTAGGTAGTCCCTAAACTCGCCCTAGAGGTATTCTCCACCATGATTGGGTCGTAGTGTTTTGATTAGTTTACTATGCAGCCTCTCCACTTCAGCCTTGAAAATTTTAAATTTTTCAAAAGATTTGGACTTGTGGTGCATCAGGTAAACGTAACCAAACCTTAAGTAATCATCAATGTAGGTGATGAAATAATCAAAACCACCTCTTTTCCGGATAGTCATGGGTCCACACAGGTCAGAGTGAACCAATTCTAACACATCTTTCGCTCTATAGTCCTTAGCCGAGAACGGTCTCTTGATCATTTTACCTTCCAAGCATAATTCACAGACTGAAAGTGCCTCCATTTCCAATGAGCTCAATTGCTCATTTGAAACCAGTATTTGAATCATTTTTCAGATTAATATGCACAAGGCGTAAGTGCCAAAGATATGTTTGGTTCAATAAAAAATGTTCATTTCTCTTTAAATGATTTTCATTAAAATTATTCAATTCAGTATTAAACAGTGCCGGTAGAATATATTTGATAATATACAGATTATTCACCAATGTACTAGAACAGATATAGAAAGTGCCAAATTTAATAGAAATATTCCTATTAAAAATGACCAAATATCCATTCATAGCCAATTTTGAAACATAAACTAAATTCTTTCGAATTGTAGGTACATAAAAATAATTTTCCAATATTATTCGCCTATTACTACCAAAATTAAGAACAAAAATTTCTACTGCTACTACTGCTACCTTATTCGAGTCACCCATGAACAAAAACACTTGTCCATCACTAAGTTGCCTGGTTACCTGGAACTCATGTAGTGAATTGCGGACATGATTAGTAACTCTTGAATCTACACACTTGGTTTCCATAGATTATACCACATAACATGTTTCAACTGTGAATGAAAGATCGTTAGTTTGTTCATTGCCGAGCTTTGCTAAGAAGACTGGACAATACTTCTTCCAATATCCTAGCTTATGGCAAGAATAGCACTTGCCTTTCGGCTGTTTTTCTGCCTCTTGAGTCTTCCCTTTAGTTTTAACAACCGTATGTTGTTTCTGAACTTTTTCTTTCTTCTTCTTCTTTTCTTTCGGGTCAAATGTCATGGATTGTTCAACAACATTCACCATAGACTGGTAGGCCTAGACTTTCCTTTTGAGTGTGCCTTTTATCGGCTCTGTTGGACACGGTTTTGTTAAAATAAATTTGAAGTCCTCTGCCGTCCGAAAAATATCAAGATTTCTTTTTCAGTCCATTAAATTTGATTTAATTAGTTAGTTTTCCTTTAATATCGAAGTGAGAGGATGGAAAGAACTGCCCATTATATCTGAAAAAAGTATATTACATTCAATTAGATATTCTTAAAAAACAATGTTTGAATTAATTTTAAATTGACTTCTCTGGTCCATCATTTAAAAATAAATTTTGCGTCTAATTTTTTTAGAATTCAATTTCTCGTTGAGAGTTTATCTCATTCAATTTAAATTAAACAGACCGTGTCTTTTAATTTTGTTATTTGAACAATTTAGAAAATCTCTGTTCAATAAAATTAAATATCCAGCACATTCGGCCATATAGATAATAATAGTGACTTCGGTGGAGAGGATATTATTAATTATATCTTAAGTGTATACCATTAGTTCATTCTCGAAATTAAAACGTGCTCATAATGAATCTCTCCGTTGAGGGGATCACTCATACTTACTATTTAATGATGAAAATTATCACTTAAGAATTTTATTTTTAGTGATATTCGCAGTTAAAACCCTCCGCTGAGGAGGTGAATTAATTACATCACACAAAAAATATTAATAGAGACCGTGTGGTTTAATTAAAAATCTCTTCCACTTAATATTTAAAATGAGGGACAAAAATATTTTTATTTTCAAAAAATAATTCAAAAGGGAATATTTAATTTTCCATGCAAAATTTATTTTTCTGATTTCTTTATTTTAATTATACAAAATAAAATAAATTATTTAAATTAAAATAACATAAAAATCAAAATTAATTTAAGAAACAAATTAAAATCCCACTTTTAATTAATTTTGAAAAACAACCATGAAAAGTAATAAAATTATTTTCCAAAAAAAAAAAACATTTTCTAGGGTCGGGTCTTTAATCCATGTTATCCATGTTTATAGGGTGTTCTAAATATACAACAAATAAAAACAAACATCCACGCAGTTAAAATAGGAAATTTAAAAAAGTTCCTCCTTCCGTTTATGGCCCGCCCAAACAGGGCCTTAGCTTGGTTGTTTGGGTCGGTATGAAAGTTATTTATTTAACTTGAAAGATGGGGTCGTAGGGCCGGTATAAAGAAATTTACAAATCATTAAAGTTGGGCCATAGCGCCGTATGTTCAAAGAAGAAAGAGTTTTTATAAAATTTTATGAGTTGGGCTAGTGAGACAAATGATGAAAATATAAATTTTTTTACATGAGTTGCAAGAACAAATGTTTTGTTTTCGGTATGAAAATCCCACATGAAATATTTATTGTTGTGGTATATTTTTTGTTATGATGCTAAGTTCACTCTCTTGTAACCACTTGTGATTACAGATCTTGTTACAGGATAGATGGTCAGTCCACCATGGTATGGTTGAGGTCGAAAGACGAGTGATGTAAGTATGGGACCTGAAAGAGGTTATTGAAAAAGAATATGTTGAAAAATAGTTCTGGCTCTCATTTGTTGTTGTCGGGGATTATGTATCTCGTGTGAGTTGTATAATTAGCTCGTATTTCATGTAAGTTTTATTCATGTCAATATTGAGAATATAATGAACAGGGTATAGTGATGCGGAGTGGATCCTTAGTGTTATTGTTGAGTTTCTTACTAGGTGAACTTATTTCGCACCACTTCGAGCAGGTTAAAATATCCTTAGGAAAGTGGGTGTGACAGGGCTTTAGAAGGGTAGTGCACGCCACCTCACATGGCACGTGCCACTTCTAGATCCCCTCACATAGCCTACGGCACTATGAAAGAGTGTGTGCATCACATTTAAGGGCCAAGGAAGCTACTGTTTTGATAAAAATAGTGTGCACGTGTACAGAGCGTTTTACAACAGAAAGAGACATGGAGCAGGACATTTCATATAGCAATTTTTTCAAAGGATAACCTAAGATTCTATCCTACATTTCATGCATTTTATGTTGATATACTTACTGAAAATGACGGTGAATGAGAAATCTCGGGCAACGCACAATTGCTATTTGAATGTCCCCTCAATGCGTAGAAGAATCTTTTGCCGCTCCAACAGCTCTCTTCACGATCTCTGAATCTTTAGAAAGGCCCCGAGTGAGTGTGTAGGGTATGAGTGTATAGGCTAAGTATCGGGTGGATTCGTATTTTGGTAGAGTATCGATATTGAGAAAAATCCTCATTTTAAATGGCTGAAGAATGCTGGTATTTATAGAATTCTGTGCATGGCAGCTGTCCAATAGCATGCTGACACGTGGAGAGAATAGAATATTCCACAGGAGGTGGCGCGCACTACCTTTGGGGTGGTATGCGCCTGGTTGTAGGTCACGCGCGCCATTTTGGATATGGTGTGGCTAGAGTTTGAAAAAGTGATGATGTGCGCCTGGTTCAAAAAGATAGTGCAATTGTACGAACAAGGTGTCATGCGCTACTTGGAGGTGGCGCACGCCTGGCTGAATGGTTACAATAAGGGTGTTTTGGGTATTTTGTGGTGTTTTGGGTGTTTTTGAGTGTATTGGGGTATTTTCTGGACTCTTTTGATCGTACAGAGTTCTTTTCGATGTGAGTTTGTGCATGTAGTCATCATTGGTGACAGATCGGATAAGCCTAATGCGTGGTTTAGTCAAAATTGGGGTGTCTATAGGCTGCGAGTGCCATTCGCCTGAGTCTAGGCGATGATGTTATTCATAGCATCATTGATGAGGAATCGGCAGAGGCGATCTCGCAGAAGCTAGAAAGCCTATATATGAAAAAAAAATTGACGAACAATTTGTACATGAAAAAGAAGTTATATGGACTGTAAATGAGAGAAGGTACAAATATGTTGAAATATCTAAATATGTTTAATATGCTTATTACTCAATTGTTAGAATTTGATGTGACAGTTGATGATGAGGATAAGGCGATCTTACTCCTAGCATCGCTACCATCTTTCTATGATCATTTTGTGACTACATTAATGTATACCATCGCTATCACCTTTCTATGATCATTTTGTGACTACATTGATGTATGGTAAGAAGACAATGAAACTTGAGAAAGTGAGCAGTGCTCTCCTATCACATAAAAAGATGAAGGGAGAGGATGAGACGAGTGCAGATGGCCTGGTTGTGGCAAATTTAGGGCCAAATAGAGGCATAAACAAATCGAGGAGAGACAATTCTAGCAGCAGTCATTCGACTCGGAAAAATGATGTGTAATACTTCTATTGCTGCAAAACTGGTAACTACAAGAGCTAGTGTCAGGAGTTATAGAAGCACATGGAGGAAAAGAGAAAGGAGAAGATAGTGGCGTCAGAGTCTATTAGTTATGCAGAGGATCATTCAGAGAATGAGTGCCACACCCCAATTTGGGAGAAGTGACCGGTCATTTATCATGAGTCTTGGCCCAACGAACCAAGAAAGTCTAAACACGAAATTAGATAAATGTATGTTAATTATTAATTATTTTCCAGGGATTTAAATAAATAAAATCTATAACCATAAACATGGGGCAAAACGGCCCATAAAATCCTCACAAATGCTGTCAACCATAATCCATAATTAAATGTTTAATTATTTTAAGTGCGGAAGCAAAAGAAATAATGAATGCATGTCCCTAGAGGTCGTGTACTGGATCCCACGCTGCTCTCGAGTCCGTCATCTATCCTCATCAATGGTTACCTAAAATGTTTGAGTACAACATCAGTAATGCTGGTGAATGAAATTATGCATAGTAGTGTACAGTTCTAAAATAGGGGAATTAGAATATGCTTTTAATTGAAACATAATCATGGCAACGTATAAACAGCATACATAAATAGGATGATCACATCACCCGTTACTTTCTTTCTGTTTAAAATATTTACACTTTTCTTTCTTTTTCTCGTGATCCCATTAACAAGACGAGTCACCAACAAAATCTCAGACAGGACAGCAGAAGTGTCCATAACAAAAAAATCCTTGCATAAAAAGATATGCCAACAAAACATAATAATTTCTATAATAATACTGGTATAGCGATATGATCGTACAACATGGTGGGAAACCATCCCTCGGGACCAACATCCTGGGTAATAATAGTAACCAATGCCAACATCATAAACTCGGGGCTGCCTCGGCCCGTTGTATCCAACATCGAATAGGAGTCACCTCGGGATGGCCCCTGGGTCTTTTCCCCAGACGATTTAAGTTTAGGTCACCAGAAACCCCGGACTGTCCCTTGAACCGTTGAGCAACTAGGGTCACCCAAGTTTCCGAACTGGGTGTTTTTCTTAGTTGGCAAGAGTCACCTCCGTAGAGGGCTTTCCCCTGGACTTTTACATGGTCTCAATATAGACATCATAATCGCACCATAATAGATGATAAAATATTTTTTATCTCATTTTAAATATTTTTACCATAATTTTTGTAAGAGAAAGATAATACAGATAATACATTGCAGTTAAAAAAATTTGGAAACATACATATAATTTTTAACTAAACAGTTGGGGAATACGAGAATTTTTATTTAAAGATAAATAGCATACAATCACTCACCTGATATCCGATAAAATAAATGAACTGAAATAACAAAGACGCAACCTACGTCAACCTAATGATGCAATGCATAAACCATAATTATTATACAAGCTAATAATTAAATTAATTTAACCAAATGGTCCCTTCCCCATTATAATAAGTTTAAAATCTTTATTGTGGGTGTTAGATTAATTTTTAATTAATCCTAATTTATTATTAAATTCTTGCCCAAACAAGGTCTTAACAAATGGATTAAATTATTAATTTTTTATTTAATCATAACCCTTGCCCAAACAGGGCCTTAGTAAATGGATTTAATTTCAGAATTATTTTATAATAATTTTTGTCCATTGAGTCGACTCAGGTGGCTTGTGGGTTGACTCGGTAGAGGAAGAAGGCCAAGCCAAAGCGTAGCCCACTGTCTGCTTATGTTCGGAGGTTGGCCAAAAAATGTCCGAACGTTTCTGTCCAGATGGCTCAGGAGCCATCTCCGTCTAGACGCCGTTCGTGCTCCGTTCGGACGGAACATGAACGTCCGGATGCTGGTAGGTTTTCGTCCGGACAGAAAACACCAGAGGGTCGACCCAGCACAATCCCATCTCACCGTCCGGACGAAACAGGGTTCCGTCTGGACGGAACACACTAGAGGGCCCGAACCAGGGATTTTTAAAGGTTGGTTTTTGGTCCCTTTTTACGCCTTTCTTCATGGTTTATATTTTTATATGTTTTATAATTTATTTAATCATGAAACTGAGAGGTTTATATGCGTAAAGTGTATATTTTCATTGCATATTTTATATATGAATTTTGTTATATATATTATATACAGGTGATATATATATATATACTATCATATATGTATTTGTGTAATGTATCATGATTTCATATATTTATTAATAATTGTGAGTTAATTAAACGTTTTATCAGTATTTAAATCATCAAGATTAGCCAGTTTATTTAATACAATCATGGTGATATATAAGCCTATATATATCTATATCAAATCTGTGAACCCAAAAACTGAAACGGAGAAATGAGAGAAAAACAATGAACTAGAGAAGGAATGGAGACGACGGACGGTGATGATGCCTCCGATGGTGGTTGGCTGCGCTTGGCGATGATGGTGGCAGCGGTAGAGTTGCACGGTGGTGGCTGGTTGGTGATGGCAGTGGGCAGAGGAAGAGGGAGAGGGCTGGGATAAGAGAATGGGATCGTAAGAGAGAATGAGCTGGGAGGAATTGGTTTAAAGGAGGAGGAGACCAGAATTTTATGGGAGAATCCCACTATTCTCTCCTGCATTATCAATCCCCCAAAACTGCCATACTTATCTTAACACATTTTGAAATAAAAATCCTATCTTTCGTCCATGAGCTTTATCTTCTTCCAATTTTGAATTAATTCTACCATCTTCAGCATATATTCTGCTATAATTAAAAGATAATTCCCTTTTTTAGTTATTTAGTAACTTAGAATTTGTCTTATTTCAAATTTACGCTAACTGTTTAATTTCTTCAACTGATTAAAAGTTTTCAATTCTTTATTATTTCAATTATTCACATTTTTAATTAGTTAAATTATCTTAGTTAGTTAATTTAATTCAATTAGTTAATTTATTATTTTATTTGATTATGTTTTTATTTAGTTAGTCTAGTTTAATTAATAAATTCATTTATTGTATTAATAATTAGTTTTAAAGTTTTAAAATTTTTACCGGATTTTACAATGAGGAAGACACAGATCTACTTTCAGTTTCTTTCAGTAAGAATTTTCTATCAAAAGCATAGATTTTATATTCTAGTTGTTCATTCCATATGTGTCCAAACAAAGAATGATTTGATACTTATAAACCCTGTGATGGTGCTACTGCTCTAAAGGGGAATGATGTAGCTAGCAAGGTCATTGGAATAGGTACAGTCAAAATAATGATGTTTGACGACATCATCCGGATTTTAGGTAATATCAGACATGTTGCAGGCTAAAGAAAAATATGATTTTTTTGGGAGTCTTGGATTCTTTGAGTTGTGTACACATGAAAGGGTGGAGCAATGAAGATCTACAAGGGGTCTGTTATGATCATGAGAGGGCAAAAAATTAGGCGTCTCTACAGATTGATAGGTAATACAGTGGTAGGTAGAGTTACTCCTACAGTACCAACATAATTAGGTGACTCAAAGAACAGAAGCCTAATACAGTTGTAAAGGGCAAGAAGAAAAAGGCCTACAAAGCACCAGTCCGATAAGATTTTTGAAGACATGGTAAGTTTTTCTTTAATCACAGTTAGTGAAGATCTTACTTCAGAGAGGAAAGCTACAAGCAGTCGAGACGAAATTAAATGGCTAGTAGCTGAGTTTGAGAAGATGGAAATGATGGAGCATTCCTACTTGAAAAATAAGTGTGGCTTTAGGCATGTCAGCAAGTCTCTACAGAGTGGACTATATTTGTGTCAATATGGAGATTGTTGAAATTGGCCAAAATCTACGTCCAACGTCCAGACGCCCGTCCCAACATTCGGACGCCCGAGGACAGTGAATGATTTTTTGATCTCTAGACCATAATATTTGGACGCAGTCGAGAACGTCTAGACGTGTGTCCGGACGTAGGGAGAAAATGTACGGACGTAATTGGGTAGTAGGTTCGTCGGGTGACGAACGTTTGAATGTTGGTATCCGCGTTCGGACGCCGTCGCGAAATGCAGATCACGAATTAGGGTTTTAAGGTTAAATTTTTAGGAATAGTTTTTCCTTATAAATAGAAAGTCTTATTACTCATTTAGAAAAGGACTTATAATACTGAGAGATATCATTTTTTATCTCGGTTTTATATATTTTTTATCTCGGTTATTAACCGTGATAATATTATTTTTTATCTCGGTTTTACAATTTTTTATCTCGGTTATTAACCGTGATAATATCATTTTTGATCTCGGTTTTACAATTTATAATCTCGGTTTTTAACCGTGATAATATTATTTTTTATCTCGGTTTTATACGTTTTTATCTCGATTTTTATACTTTTTAATCTCGATTTTATACTCTTTAATCTCGGCAAAAAAACGAGATTAAAAATCTCAACTTTTAATCTCGCCCTCAAAGATCACGCTTTTATAACTGAGATTAAATATAATTCATCTCAGTTAAAAATCGAGATCTTTTAGCTTTATTATAGTAGTGAAAATGCATAAGAGGGGCTCTGTCCCTTTTTATACAACTATATAACATATATATATATGTGTATATGCATCATAGGAAGAAGTGAACCAGAGGCAAAGGAGACAGTGCGAGCTCGACGAGGTCGGTAACTGGCATTGGCGTCGCTGGAGAGGGAGAGGAACAGAGTCTGCAATGGATAGAGAGAGTTTCGAAAATTGGAAGAAAAAAACAGAGATCGGGGAGAGAAAGGAGAGCTGACGCACTCAATCGGATCCTATCAAATTTCAAAAATTTGTCGCATGAACTTATTTTTTGTTATTTTAATACTATCTTTTATTTATTTATTTTTAAAATTATTTCTACTTTTCATATTTATTTATTTTTATCTTTATTATTATTCTATTATCATTATAATATATAGAATACTTATTAATTTAATTAAATTTTTTTATTATCAATTATATTATATAATAATTAATTATATAAAATTTCGAGTGTTGCAGTTAATCTTGTTCTACCATCAAGGTCTGCAATAAGTATCTCTATATTTCTAGTGCATATGAAGATTGATGCCATGGGTTGGCTAAAAGGGAAGGCCCTAGTGTTTACTCAAATATTCCGAGCATTCATGCTCGTAAAGAGCCTAACAAAGTTTTAAACTCTATATATGTAATCCATTGGAATTATATCCTGATAGAAATAAATGTAACACTTAATTCTTCCCTAAAATAATCTATATTCTACTCTTAAAAAAAATAATTAAAAGAGGCTATCATCTAACGTAATGTGGTGGTAGAAGGGCAGTGGATAAGTGGGATAAGGCAGAGATGCAATGAGAGTCCAACAATGCATGCATTTAAAGATCACATCATGTCCTTTACAGTAAAAAAACACACACACACGTATATATATATATATATATATATGTATGTAAAGAAGCATCTTCTGTTTATATGTTTTTAGGTGATAAATATGGGATGTATGAGAGGTTAATTTAAAACAACCCGCAATTATGTCAAATTGACATTGATATATATATATAAGTTTAAGAATCTGAAAACAGCACCTAGAAGATTTCTTTTGTTGCTAGCGAAAAAGGAATCACTTTTTTTAATTGGTTAAACGGAATCACTTTTTTTTATAGTAAAAAGTCACCTTTTTTTTTTCTTTCCTTTTTGTTTAATTGTATTGCAAACCTTAAATGTTCTAAATGTGAACTTAAAAGCTTTCATTGCCGGATAATATCATTCAGTCAGAGATAGAAGTCATCTGGGCTAATAGATAGGGAGATTCTAACATTTGATGGTGTCCAAATCAGCCCCGTCCACTATAAAAGGGCACTAAAGGACTCCTACCAGTTACATATCATTGACTGTTTTTCAAGAGTTCAACTCAGCAAAGATGCGCGCTGAGTACCTGATTTTGTTGTTCCTTGGAGTGATGGTTTTTGTTAATCCTACCCTTGCTGAATACCATAGCACATACACAACCCAGTTCAACCCACCTCAAACCGCAATTGGCAAACCCCATCAAGAAGAGAAGTCATCGATCATACCTAATTATAGATGGGTAAAACCACCGTTACGAAGATCTCCACCGCCACCTCACCGTCAATTGGTAGAGAATGCTGAAACTTTGAGCCTACAGCACCACAAACCAACCAAACAACCTGCTGCAACTCCCATTTATAGTTAGTTTCTGGGTTAAAATGTTTGGAAAGGACTAGTTGCTGGAAATAAGAGTTATAGCTCAGAGGTTGTATCCTTATTTTATGAATCAAAAAACATTGTCTAATCTTTGATTAAAGATTTAAAGATTTCAATCCATTGATTTTTCCCCTCTTCTTAATGTTTGATTTGCCAAACACTAAGGTTGAGAGGTTCTGCTATGGTTTTGCATCATATGGGACTAGTTCAGGGAACGCTCGTGAACCGTTCCAAGGATTAGGCCTTATGCAAAGACTACCATCTCGGAAAATTGAAAAATACATTTCATACACCAAATTTAATGATAGTCACTTTGTATTGTGAGTTTTGTTTCTGTTTGAAATATGAACGTGCCAAGTTACTCGATATATTAATCCCTTAATAAGGATGGAGATCGGTGGCCAATAAAATTCCTGACGAAAAATGGTGCGGGGTCAAGGATGGGTTGGGGATAAGGTGTGCAAAATACATCCGTACCCCACCCATTGTTATCTCTAAGTCACCTCAATGAAAAAGACTCATGGTATATTTTATTCTATCTACTATTTATATTCTTTCAATTTATCAAACATTAGTGAATTACCCGTGCCTGAAGACACTTGTTGATATATTTTATTTTTTAAATTAATTTGGACAATAATCAATAATAAAGAACTATTTATAGTAATATTATA
>JAUTBS010049910.1:0-21478 GCA_032361285.1 Aequorea victoria
ATCTCTTTCACTTATTATGGGTGTGATTTATTCATGTATCTTTATAGGTTTAAGTCACTAAAGGTGGGGGTCTTTATCAGAGATTTCGACTATATAAAATTGGTTATATATATACGTATATATATCTATTTGTTCTATAACAGGAAAACTAAGGTTGAAAACGAACCAGGGAAGGAATGAGATAACGGATGACGACGATGGCACTGGTGGTGGGTGGCGGCGGCGATTACACCCACGATTCTCTCATTTTGATTCTATCCTTTCACAACTTGAAAACTATCCAGCTGTTAACACATGCACAAGGAATCATTTATTATTTTATTTTTCAATTTGTCTCCTTCTTTCTTTATTCAATTATTAATAACATAATTAATTTATTTATTATTTTAAATTTTCAGAATATTAATTTATTTAATTAAATTTTTAATTATTTAGTTTTTTTTTATTAATTAATATGTATGTATTTTACCGGGTTTTACAGTTGTCTTCCTTGCTCCATGAAAATGGAACTTAGCTTTAGATTTCCTTTCTTTTTCTTTCTTTCTTTCTTTCTTTCCTTCCTTCTTCTTCTTTCTTCTTTATGTTCTCTCCCTTCTCTCTCTCTCTAGCCGATCCTGTGAGGTGGTATGGGAGTGTGAAAAAAATGTTTTGAAATGCTTGAGAAATGCCTCCTATTTATAAACAAATTTTAGAGGTAAAAATTCCATTTTTCCCCCCATTTAGTTCCGAACAAATTTCCAATTGCATACTTGGTTCTTCTAGTTGGATGGAATCCCAACCAAATCTTGGTCTCCAATATTTCTAATATCATGTTTGGATTTAATAAATTAGTTTTCATAGGCTTAAGACCCTGTATGGTTTATTTGGGAAACATATTTCCTAATTTAATGATACTTGATAAGACATATCTATTTTTCTTTTATTTTTATTTTAATTATGTCCCATCATTTCTTTTCTCATATCATCAGCTTCCATGTGCACTCCACTATTCATAGAAGACTTGGGGGGCCTTTGATGAGGTAAAAAAACTATTTCTTGAAGTTTTCTCCATACTTCCCTATCTTTTTTTCCTTTCTTGTGTTTTCCTTCAAAATTGTCACATCACTCCCCCTCTCCTAGAGAGAGTCGGCCAAGGGGCTTCTAGAGGCCTCTAATATTTATTTTAATAATTATTAAATTAATTCATAAGAATTAAAATAGGTTTTGGGCCATTTTAAAATTTTTGGGTCAAAATTAAATTTTTTGGCCTTTCTTATTTTGGGCTCAAGAATTAATTCCCATTGGACCTTAATTGATTAATTGAGCCTATTTATATTTATATTTTGGCTCACGTAATTTCTTGACCATTATCCCAAACAACTCATCTTTTTGGCCCAAATCAAGATTGGGCCTCATTAGGCTTGTTTTGTTCTTTCTTCTTTTGGCCCTTACTTTAATTGTGCTCAATTATATTTGTTTGGCCCATATAATACATTCTCATACTGTTTTGAGCCTTATCTCAAGCTTCCATAAGTGTTCAATCACTTGGGCCATTTTAATTTCTATATTTTTGGCCTATGTTAAAAGCTACGTCAAAACTCGCTTCTTCACCTTGTGTCGTTTTACTTGACTTTTATTCAACAGTTCTTAGACCTTTGTTCATCTCTTGAAAAAAAGTTCATGAGCTTATTTAAGACCTACCTGAGTTCTTCCCTTAAGCTTTTTTGAATTATCCACTTAGGCTTCCAAACGAATCATATACTTTGTTTACATGTCTTACGCCTCAACTTGATTATTAAGAAAGGTTACTTGCAAGACTTATTCTTAATTCGTAATAGAATGTAATCTAGATTCTTAGAAATTATGAGGTGTTACAAGTCCAATTCCAAGAACTCAATTATTGTGCCCTTTTCTTTCATTCTTTCCATACTTGCCATTATTTCTTTCAAGCATTTTCAACTTGGCCTATCCCTTTAGCCCACTTTAATCCTCTTATCATATTCTTTTCTTGGTATTTAGAATTTCTTTTCTTGAATTTAGAATGATAATCGTCATTCTATGACGCTTAGTGCTTGCTTGGCACTTATCGGGAGTATATGGTGCCACACAATCTTTGTAAATTATTTTGAGCCCTAATGTTCCTTGCTTGGCATTTACTTACTTTAAAATTTTCTTACTCAAATGTTGGTTGAATCCTTACTTACACGATTATTAATTCCATAATCGTGGAATGGGTTATTGCACCTTTCCCTCTCATGACAGATCAAGTAATTTCTAAGATCAGTCCATGAGACATAGTGTGAAAACCTAGATTTTCCGAGGGATCGATCTCAATGCTTTATTGTTTGGCTCTCTCCATAGTGAAATGGGCTCAAGGGGACAAAGATCTTTTCAAGGAATGAGCCAAACCCTGATTATTGGGATGCCTACGTATCCCTTTTAAAATAAGCAGGCCTTACGTAGTTCGAGAATGAGGTATAACTATATTTTTTTTCTTCTTTTTTGTTCCAAAAAATATGAAGGAATTCAAGGTGAAAATATTCTCTCGTGAGCATAACAGGTTGAATTTGAACCAAACTCATTTTATTGAAAAGGAATTTGACTTACATTAAAAGATTTTAAACTGGACTGACTCAATCTAAAAAACAAACTAAGAAAATAAAAGACGTGAAGCTCCACTCTGATCTTCCTAAAGACATCTAGTGCTAACAAGCTTCTTGATTAGGTGCATCTCATCTTTTTCTTGTATTTCCAAATTTTTCAAGTTAATCCCTTTGTCCACAGGAAGCCTTGGCATAGATTGATCCACAAAGTTAAACTCATTTTCAGACTCTTCCACTAAATGGCAATGTTTCCCAACGTTTTCTTCTTCCATCATGGTCAAGCCCACTACAGTAGCCTTGGATATGGTTATGAAGGATTTTGGAATGTCGGATGGAATGATGTATGAGGTAGGGTTGTATGGGGTTTGATCATTCTCGATGATATTGATATTAGTTGGCAGAAGGACGGCATGGTATGGTAATGATCTGGTGGTTACGTTGGGCTTTTTGGGAGGTGGGTGGAGCTATTTTTCAGAGTCAATCAAGTTTTGGATCTCATGGAAGCGTCGGATGCAGTTGTTAATAAGATGTACATAGCTTTGGTGGAAATCACAATAGTGCAATGGGTTATAGTTTGCTAGTAAATGACTTGGTGGAGGAGACGGATTAAGTGATTTCAGATGGCCTGCCTTTGTAAATTGGAGTTTTGTAGAACTTGAGAGCCTATTGCATTGACTTCTCCCCCTTTGTCATTATTAGGATGAGGGTTGTTGTTTAACCTTCTTGTCTTCACATTGCTCTCTTCAATTTCTAGTATCCCGGCTTTCATAGCATCTTTGACTTGGTTTCTGGAATCAAATAATTGCTCAAATGTTGAGATCAACATCGCAATGAGATGCTTGACATACTGTGGCAGTAGATTCTTAACGACCATTCGAACCTGATCATTTTTAATAGGTTGATTAGTCATCATTGCAGCTTTAGACCTCTATCTTTTCAGAAATTCAATAAAGGTCTCATTCGAGTCTTGGCATGTGGTTTCCAAATCTTATGTTATGACAACGAGCTAGAGGTTATAAGAGTATTGAGCCTTAGATGCATTGGCTATATCTTCCCAAGTTTAAGACTTGGTAGGGTCCAAGGTCAAAAACCATCATGAGATAGCTCCAGTAAGAGTCATTTAAAATAATTGGACAAGTAACTCATTATCAATGCACATGTGTCCAAGAGCACCCACATACATCCTCAAGTGTGTCTTTGCATCTCTGGTCCTATCAAATTTTTCAAGATTAGGCATCTTAAACTTTTTATGCAACGTAGCCTTCGAGAACAAATTCAATCCTTCGATATCGAGCATGTAGTCGCCAATACTCTTGGTCCTTCGAAGCACTATCTCTATCTTTTCCAACTTAGTTATCATGGTTTGGCCTTCCATAGTGGCAGCTGGATTGTTAGCTTGGAGTAGGTTGAGGTTCATGACTTGTGGGTTGATGACATGGTTGACAGGTGGATTGATATTTTTATTATGAGGTGCGGGTATATTAGTAGCTTGGTTTGGGATTGGCTGTTTAGTTGTGCTAGGCATGTAGGTTGGATGCTTTGTTAGGAATTCTAGGGTTCAGAATAAACACATCAGGAACTTGGCCTGCCATAACTGAATAAGAAAACTGTGGGCCAATTGGTGTTGGGTATGGATCTTATGGGTTTAGAAATGTCGGTGGATTTTAAGCTTGAAGGGTCAATTGAGTTACAGACAACTCGAGATTCGTCATTGCCTTTTGCATATCTATCATCATTTTCATCAGGTCTTCTATAATGAGCGTGTTCTCAAACATCAATTCAAATCTTTCTTTTTTGAAACTTTTTTGTAATCTTCTTGTGATTGGATCACAAATCTAAGGGGAATGGCTTGTTTTATATCTTAGAATTTCACCCAATCTGAGAGAATATTCGCCCTACTTTAGAATGATCTCGGGTCACTTGTAGTATCGTAACACGTCACATATATGCCACATACAAGCACACAAGCAATAAGCATAACTAGGATTGTTTTCCTAGGAAAATGTTCTAATTGATTAATTATATGAACAAAAGGCTAGTAGTCGCTTTGCGTTATCCCCTGAGCTAAGATTTCAGTATACGTTATCCCTTGCAGGGTGTGCGTAATGCACACTTATTTTGATAAACATACACTTACATCATTTTGATATACCACGAAGGTATGTAGTCCGAGAGGTGGCTACTTTCTAAGAGGTTTCATCCCAAAAAACTTCAAGGTCAGAAAGTCGAGGCTCCTAAATGCAAAAAAAAAAAAAAAAAAAACATGAATAGACTGAAAGAGTGAACCAGTGGTACTTCAAAGTCTAACCCTCTTAACTAGTCCCCAGCGGAGTCGCCATCTGTAGGTACCCCCTCCGCGCCTCGTGGCGCTGAAAAGGTTTCCAATGGGGGAAAGCACTTTTGGCTGATATGTTTATTTTTTGTCTTAACCATGATGTTTGCAGATAGATAATAATTTCTTAATCAAACAACCTCCGTAAATTCCAAAGTATGGACGTAAGATCTCGAAATAAAAATCTAAAATAAAATGGAGTCACCACTTGGTTTTAAGGTCCAAAAACCTATAAAATGACTCTGTTTGGATTAGGCTTAATCTTTTCATCACCACAGATTGGGTTCGAGGGCTAAGGTACCAAGTGAGAGGGTGTTAGGCACTCAATCAGCCTAACCTAATGGTTAACCTCTACTCATCACCATTGGTTCTCATTTTTAAGTCTATATACCTAACTAATGCATGAATAACATGCAAACTGACTAGGTAGATTCACATTTTCAAAATAATTTTAGAAAAAGAAGATACATGGCCATAGTTTCATCTCAAGTATGCAAAAAGTGTAAAATAAAGCACACTATTTAGAAATAGGATCCTAGAAATTCATAACATTTATAACATTCATAATAACCGAAAATAGTCCTTATGTTCCTATCTTCACTACTTACCTAATGACTAACATAACAATTGTTCAAATAACCTACAAGTTCAACCAGAATGGTACTCGTGTGCAAGTTCATTTCAAGATTCTATTGTTAAACAAAATGGGAAACCTAATCTCGTGGTACTACGTTCTTTTATACAATAAATTGCATGCTTTCAATAAGTGATGAATTCTAATATGGAATTTATCATGGTATTTTAACATTTTAGCATGAAAAATATTTTTTGGATGACATTTTCGAAAAGCTCTCAAAAAAATACGCACTTTTGACATATAACGTCGAAAAAGCAAGCCCAGACATGCCGATTTTGAAAATTAGCTAAATTTTATAGATTTAAAAAAAAGAGGTGATCTAACATCCTAAGGCCCATAACCATTAGAAAAAAGATTTTTGGATTATGAAACATGAAAACGAGATCCACACGGGCCTTGCATTGAAAACGGACATTCTTCGCAAAAACATCGTGAAAACGAATCGTGTGATGATTGAAACGGCTTAAAATCGCATGATTCATGTGTAGATTTTTTTGAAAATGATTTTGGATTCATAAAATCACGTAATCAATATAATAAATGTGATTTTATGACATTATTCGCAGAAACATCGTGAAAATGAATCGTGTGATGATTGAAACGGTTCAAAATCACATTATTCATGTGTAGATTTTTTTGAAAATGATTTAGATTCATAAAAATACGTAATCAATATAAGAAATGTGATTTTATGATAGAAAATGTGAAATTTGATTGAAAATCGATCGTGCGTAAAAAACGGACGCCCAAAAGGGTTTTCATGAAAATATAAAAATGATTTATGAAAATTATTATAAACAATATAAAATGACTTAAAATTAATTAATATATTAGATCTGGGCCATAAGTATTTTGAAAAACATATTTTTTCAAAAGGTGTAAAAACATGCAAGGGCCCAACCCTCTGTGGGTGGGGGGTCAGGTGTCAAGACCCTCCCGAGTCTTTAGGGACTAGGCGTCAGAAGCTGACACTATGTAAGAATAACTACATAAATAAGAAAAATATTGAAACTAACTAGAAACTAACTACCAAAGAAAAAAAAAACTAAAGAAAGCAAAAAACTAAAGAAAGAAAGCGAATAAACTAAATAAAAAAGAACTTACCTTGACCCGTAGATGGTCGATCAGTTCGTCACACACTTAAAACTATGAACTCTGAAGCGAACTCAAAAGACTCCTTCTGGATCTCCTCGACACTCGACCGCTCAAAATATGAACAAGTTCTTAAAACTTGGATTTTGCAACTCGTAAGTCACTGAATCCTTCGAGTACGCAAAGGCATTATCTAGTTTTTAGAACTTTGAATTGATTGATTTTGAAGGAATTGAAAGGGGAGGTAAAGGAACCTTTATATAATGGTTGAAGAGAAGTTGAAAAACTTTGATTTTCGATGTTGGATGGCGGTGTGACAAAGCACGGACAATCAAAAAGAGTCCTGGTGCAAAAGGAGTTTTTCTGGGCCAAGAGACTGCTTAGAGGACCAGTCCGGCCTTCCTAGATTTTCCCATAAGGCTGGTCCAGTCATAGAGGCTTAGGCAGTCCTCTTGGCTCGAGCGCCAAGGGTGTGTCTGAACATGGCGGCTATTTCGATCTTTTGAAGGGGTTGATCATTCGGGAAGCAAAAGAGGATCATACAAACTTCATAACATAAAATGAATGATTGAGAAATCATTTTTTTTTTTAAATTTAGTTTGATATAAAACATGATTCGATGGAGCATAAAAATGTCTTTTGAAAAGGTTTAGTTGAAAAACTATTCGAATGAAATATAGGGGCGTCCCAAAAAGAAAAGAAGGCTCATCCAAATTTTTTAATATTTTAACTATAGGGTTTAAAATATATGTTTTGACTCTGAGGGGTGGGTAGAGGACTTTCGAAAAAAATGTGTCAAAAATCATTCAAAATGAAGGGGAGTCTGGCTCAGAAAGTAAAGAAGAGCCACCCTGATTTTTGAAACTTAAACTAAATTATTAAAACATATGCTTTGGAGTTATTTTGATTGAAAATAATGTTCAATAGATTGGATGATGGTTTCCAGAAGAATTGTGTCATAAATTGTCGAACATAGGGAAGGTTTGGATGAAAACTTTGCTTTGGGCGCCTCTCATGTTAATTTGTTCTTGTCGAAAGTTATTCTCATTCTCGAGAACATCTTCATCATTGGGAAGGGCTAACCAGTGGGTCATTGCATCACGCCCATTCAAAATGGGATGTCTACATTAAGTTTGTGACTAAGCGTCTTACCAGTCAATAAGTGAAGACAGACCACCGGTAGATAGATCTTATAATAAGATTTCTTAGGTTTCCCCATGGACATGATATGATATGATTAATGATATCTTGTTTAACAGAGACCACAAGATTTCTGCTAGTAGGAGTTGGATGCCCTGGAGTTGAAGAATCAACTTCGCATCTAGGAAACCATCTGGCAACATGAAGTTTCTTCCTCTATCGTACCAGGCTGTGTACTACCTCAAATTTCCATAGGAGGTTACAAAAGGGCAATGGGAACAGACTTGTCAACAGATAATCTAAGTGTACCGCTATGACTATAGAGAATATGTTTCCCACATGGGTGTTAGATCTCAAATTAGTTCGGACAGGCATTTTTGTTAAGATGAGTTACGTACATTACCGAGCAAAGTTTGTACTACCCTGATGATTTCTGATTGATTGGATGGAGAACTCTGGAGTACTTTGTTAAAATCAAACATTTATTCAATGGGAAATTGAGGTGGTAAAGTTGATATAAAGTTGACAGGGACACCAGGTCGATGACACTTGATGTCAGTAACCGCGTGTCCTTGAAGAACACATGCTCAGCAGAATGCTGGGAAGGTGACTTATCACTTGGTCCTAACTAAGTAGAGTTTTATTTGAATTTTATTTCACAATATCGTGAAATTATATGTCATATCGTCCCCACATCCTTAGCTCAAAAGAAATTAATTATGACAAAGCTGCAACCTATAAATCAAGGTTGGTAAAGATTACGGTATCAACAGAGGAAGAACTTGTGTGTCAAAGCTTTATGACATGTGCGAGTTTCGTGGCCTCACCGAGCAGCGGAGAAGTTCACCTAAGAACAAGAAGATGCTAGGCACATCAGTTGCAACAACTATATGAAGCTAGCGACACTACCTTAAATTTTAAGGACGAAATTTTTTATAAGGGAGTTAGGTTGTAAAGACCCAAATTTTGAATCATGTATAAAACAAGATATTAACATGTAAATGAGAAATTATTAAATGTAAAAACTAGGAAGTTGGAAACATAAGGGGACTCAAGTAAGAAAGAAAACTTTAAAATTTTTCCAACTTAAAAACAAGTTCACCAACTTGAGTTATAACCTCAATCATGACTCTTTAAACCCTAATGACTCAAAACCTAACTCTATTAATAAAAGAATTCTCAACATACATAGGTCATGGGAATCAAGTTACCTCAATAAACTCAAATGAAAATCAAAAGAAAACAAGAATAAATATCTAATTTAGTTTAAACAACCAATAATAGGCCTAAGCCTTATAAAACCTAAAATCAAAAGAAATATGACTTACATGAATGACCTATTGAATTCAAGAACTTAGACATGAATATAAAACATAGAATTAAAGAAACTTAAAGATCAAATTTTTTAATCCAAGACTAATCAAGTAATCAAGGACCTAAGAATTGTGTAACTAACTAAGAACTCAAAAGATGATTAATGGGATAAAACCCAAATTAAGTATTAAATTCCAAATATATATATATATATATATAATCATTTAGGAAGCCCAGAACTAAGATAATTAGTCCAACCAAGTATCCAAAACCCAAATCAAGAAATTACGCACAAGAAAACAAAGTTAGCCCAAATAAATTAACTAGGGCCCAAGAATTAAATTCAAGTCTTCAAAATTGATAAGATATATATGCATATATAGATATAAATATGAGGTGGTCGGCCCCCTCCCTTAAGAGTGAAGGGTTATGTGACATAATAGTTTGAAAAAAAAAAATAAGAGAAATCAAATAATTAAAAATCTTCTACTTGACAAGACATTAGGTTGGTCTTTCTCACTAATTTATGTTACTAAACATGGCACTAACAATCTTGGTCCCAAGGCTATGGTTAGAAGTTAACCAAACCTAATGAACTAAGTTGTAACTAGATGGTAACTTAGTTGGAACCAAACTAATTCCCTAACTAAATGAGCGGAATATTGTCTTTTAGCATCAAGTCTTTGCCTATATAAACACACATACCCCCACGCACTTCAAATATTTTTGCAAACACTCCCTCCCCCTCTGCTAAGTTGTTCGGCCAAGTAGAGAAAGAAGAGAGAAGAGAAAGAGAAGGAAGAAAAAGAAGATGAAAAGAAGAAGAAAAGGAAGGTGGGTTAAAGTTAAGTCCAACATCTTTGAACAATTGAATAATCAAGTAAGTGACCTTTCTAACCCTACACATCTCTCCCTAATAACATTTTTTTAATCTCATCACTCTCTAACATAAAAGAAATTAAGATAAGAAATGATGGAATGCATGAACCTAGGAAAAGAAGCAAGGGATTGTTGTTCTAGGGAGTAGTTCTTGTGATTTGATTGTGTGACTAGATGATACATGAGATGGTTTCTTCTATGTAATATGTTCATATGTGTTCAAATGTTGCCTTGATTCAAAGCTTGTATGTGTATAGATGAGAGAAAGTAAGAAGATACTAAGTTTGGTATAAAATAGTAGATAAAATTACCCTTCTAGGAATTTTTGTAGTTATTAAATTTTAGTAAAATTAAAAATTATTTTTCGTGGAGCTATTTTAACATGTATTTAGCATGTACGATTTGTTGTTAGCCTTCAAAATAAATTCTAGAACCCCTATACTAATTTTGAACAATCTGTGTTTGTTTGGCAGTAAAACAAAAACCTTTGACAAGTTTTAGAAAAATTCAAAAAAATTCCCTAGAGATGATCCATATATGGAAATAAAGTTCTAAGAGTCTAGTTCATCCAAAATTTATAACACTTAGTTTGGTTGGACATATTTTGAGAAAATTATATTTTTCCAAACAAAACCATTTTTGGACAATGTGTGTTCCGTGAATTCTTACTCTTACCTCTGATGACTTTTAGGTCTTGGTTTTTTCGTAAAACACATAGATAACATCCTAGAGTTGTTACCCTTATCTCTGATAACTTTTAGGTAATGATGTTTTTCATAGAAAACTTAGATAACATCCTAATCTAGCCTTGTTTACTTCATTATGCTTTGCTTATCCTTATACATGTTCTTCCATGACTTTAATTGATGGAGTATATATCTAGATCATAAGGAATCACATTGTTCATGCATGGCCTTAGTCATGGGTTGGGGGTACCACCATGTGTCTAGCTTGGCTAGATTTGATTTAAGTGTGTATCATTAGAATTTTGGACATGTTCACATGGTTTGTGACATGGGCAAGTTTCCATTTATTGGATTGGGCAAGTTCTCCTCCATGTTGTTGATATAAGATGGTTTTCAATTGTTATTCGTGCACCGAGTCTGACTTTGGACTTGACACTAGCCAATACATCAAGACTCTTAATGTGGACATTCCAGGGGCATATGTCGATAACGAACGAATGGTCGTACTCATAGCCTGGATGACCTCACGCCATTGGGACATATATGAACTGATGGAGTATATAACTCGCTATGAGTCATAATGTTCCAAGGAGGGTCTTAAGATCGGTGCTAGCCAGTAGCTTACTTGAATTGACAGAGTATCTAACTCGCTATGAGTCATGAGGCTACCAATGGAGAATTAGATCGTGATAATTTGGATGTTCATTTCTCAGAAGTCGTGAAAAGTTTAACGATCAGTTCTAATGTAAGAACCCTAAATTTTAAATTGGAAATAAATAAGATAATAATTTCATAATTTAAATTAATGGAATTAAAATGCTTAAGTGAATTAAATAAAGCAACACTTAAATGGAATAGGTAAATGATCATAATTTAGACTACAAGAAAGTTTATGGACACAAGAAATTAAAAAAAAATTCACCATAATTAAAATTTAATTATGATCTTCATATTCCATAATTTTTTGTGCATATTCTATCAACTTAAATTAAAAACTCACATGATTTAATCCTAATGATCACACATGCAAACATATGATACATTGATAACAATCTAAACCATAATGACACATATGACATAATACACAACAAATGTGTAACTAAAATAGGAGAATTATTTTATATATAAATTTCATTTTTATTAATAGATACATAAATTTAAGGTTTAATTCTATTTTTTTGTTAAAATTATACATTATACCTTCACATATACCTTCGAATATGCTAAAAGACAAAACAAAATCAAACCCAAAAACCCTCCTCATGGCATGCTACCCCACTCTTCCCTTTCCCTCATTTTGTGTATTTTGCAAGCCAAAGATCTTGTCATGTAAGACATGCACAAAACCTCATTGGAAAATATCTTTTCTTCCTTTTCTTTTTCTTACACACACATAATTACATGAGGCTATATAAAAATTTCCCTCTCCCCCTCACATGACCGGACCTCCCTCTTTTAAAATTTGAAGATTTTATTTGCATTAGTTGCTTAAGTTTTAGAGAGAAGGAGAGAAAAAGAGAGAAAATGAGAAGAACAAATTCAAGGTGTTCTTGGAGATTCTTGAAGGAGGAGCACCACCACCACCACCTCTTCCTACATGTTATTTATCTTCCTTTCTAAGGTAGGAAACATATTTAAAAACTCATGATTCTACATCACTTCAATACTTCTTCTTTGTCAAAGAATAGTATTCGAGCTATCGTTCTTCGTGTTCTTAGTACATGCATGGTAGTAGATCTTCTTATCCATCCTTGTGCATGTTATTTCTAAGTTAGTGAATCTAAAATTATATATTTCATGTTCACAGAAATTATGATTTAGTAAGGTTTATGCATGCATGGTACTTTTAGACCAAGTCTGTTGCACAAACTTGATCATTTTAGAAAACTAGCTTGTTGTCATGATTTTGAATAAATCAGTAAAAATACTTAAATATTTTATTTTTAATTTCTGTTGGAATCGATGTTAAATTAGGATGTCTAGAACACCCATAATATTTGGTTTAGCCATAGAAAATTATGTCCATCACTAAATAGATTTATTTCTACTACTGGTCCAAAAAATATTCCTTACCCGTCAATTTAAATATCCACCATCTCTCACGTAAAAATCCTATTTGCATGAGACCACTTGGTAACGTTAGATGATTAAGTTAGAGACCTAATCCCACTAGTTTCACCTCATTTGAAGATTGGTGCACCGATATACACTACTTTTTCTAAAGAGGTATAAATCTGAAATACCGATGGAATTTTATTTAAGTCTCCCGAAATATAAATGATTTTCATACAAAGTCGGTGCCTAAATAACCCTAACACGTTGTAGTATGCCTCTGATTTTAGGTAATTTTTAGTTTAGAGTTGAAGTATGATTTTTCATTTTTCTCTTGAAGGTACATAGGTTTGAAAATCTGTTTCATATACTCTGTTTTTGATTTCTAAAGTGTTGTGATGTTTTTCTACTTATTTAAGCGTCATGCTTACTAATTATCCCATTTTTTATCCATTGTTGTGATATGTATCATGTCATATATGATGTTTATTTTTTAAATATATCTTATTTGACATGCTCCTTATTAAGAATATAACTAAATAAGATTATTTAAATATGTCATCTTTACATACTTAAAATAATGTTGATTTCTATATCATGTTCATGTGTTGATAATTTGATTTCATCATTGGGTTACGATATGGGATTCGCTTCACCAAGTCTATTAAGTGATAAATGATTTAAATGAATGGATGAGCAAGTTTTCAGTTTATGCACGGGCATGTTCCTCAAATAAAAAGTTTATAGAACTTTTTTGGATGGCCACACAATACTGGCGAGTTGTGTGATAAGTTACCACTCTAATCAATATCGTGGGCGGGTCTGAAGAAGAAAGATGCTTGATTAATAAAATATGAGTTACGCAAACCCAAGAATGGCACCGGCTTTGAATCATCACGCTGAGGTAGCTTTTAGAGTATTAGTGGGTTGGTTGGCGACTGAACTGGAGTGTTTATTTATGTTTATTTGGTGAATATTGTTCTTTCTCTTTTCTACGCTCTTGCCTCGAAAATGTCCCTGTCAAGTAAGAAATTTTACTAACATCACACCCTGACTACAAGGAGGGTGTTGATCGATCGAGGTGTATATTTCTGTGAGGTCTGGGATATGATGGTCCATTTTGATTAAATGGATCATAGAAATCACTTAGTTAATAAACCTAGGACTTTGAAATTAATCAAAACATATTCTCATATATTTTGTACATTATTTCCTTTACTGTGATTGTTTTGATAAAAATATGTATATGTGTTATGTTAGTGTTGGCCCACAAGGATCAATCCAAATGGGGGGTGAATGGGTTGATAGGAAAATTTTAAATCATTTTTCAAACTCTTTTCCAATTCTTAAAATATATGCAGCAAAAATAGCAATAAAAGAGCAGATAATTAAAGAATTAAGGAAAGAAGGCTGTAAACACGATTTATAGTGGTTCGGTCAACTTAACCTACGTCCACTCTCCAAGTCCCTTAGAAATTCACTATTGGATTCTTACGGTGAATCGAGACCTCAGTACACAGATTGTTTTAGGGTGAAAAGTAACTACCTTCTTCCTATCGGGTGAAGAGCAACCACCTTCTTCAATCAAGGGCGAAGAGAAGCCTCAACCGGATTACTTGAGTGGGTGAATTGAAACCACCTTTTTCTTTGGGTGAAGAGCAACCGCGAACCTTTACAGTAGTTGTGTTTTGTTTTCTCCTTTGACTGAGATGATTACAATAATAAGGCTCACTACAAGTTTATCTCTCTCTCATTAAATAAACAATGATATTTGGCTCAAAGAGAGTATTTAGAAATTTTCTAAATAAAATAGAGTATAAGAATGAACAACACAATGAAATTCTTCTTGAAGATATTTGAAGTTGTTCTTATTGTTTGATCCTTTTCTCTTCTTGTCTTCTCTTGCCTCTTGTCTTCAAAAACATGTGTTTAAATATAGGAGCCAAGATATATATGTTGAAAAGGAAAAACTAGTCATTATAGTCAAAAACTAGCCATTGCAGAGTTTTAGATCTGGGGTTTTTTCTGCACAGGTGTCGACACTAACCTTCCTGGGGTTGACACAAATGGGATCTAGGTAGCACTTGGGTTTCTGTAGTCCAAAAATTTGAGTGCTCTCGGGAAGCTTCAGGTGTCGACTCATACCTCGTGGGTGTCGACTCATAATGATCTGGACCTGAGATTTGAATCTGTTGGATCGACTCAATATTCCTTGGTGTCGACTCAAGTTTGTGGCAGCTTGATTACCTTTGGACCTTCACTTGTGTCGACTCATTGCTTCACTGGTGTCAACTCAAAAAGCTGATGCTATTTCGAATGTGTTAACTCATTCTTCTTAGGTGTCGACCCAAACCTTCTGTCCCTTTGATTTACTGAAAATTATCCTCTTTTTTGGGGATAGCAATCTCTAAAAGTCTTCTACATATTCAATGTATTCTCTTGGCTTTTTACTGTACTTTGAACTTCAATAAATTGATTAATCCTGAACATACTTTCTCATTGTACAAACAAGTTATTAGGATAATCAAATTAATTACATTGTTATTTAATACACATAATGATTATCAAATCAACGCGGCAAACAATCTCTCAAAGATAGTCAAATCAATATGTTGTAATGTCAAAAATAAATTAAAACGTGATTGAAAAATACTTAGGCTAATAGTTAGAATCTTTTTGTTTTTGGTATGCTTTTCTCTAGGTTTAACAACTCATAACGTTTGATGCTCAGTCCTGAAGTAGCCTTTGGAAATGCCAGATATCACCATAATGAGCAGCAAGGACCATGGATCTCTTAATTATGCTTAGTTTAGATCCTAAGTTTAAATTTTGCACTGTTGGAAAAAATTTAATTATTATCCTCTTTTGTATGAAGTGTTAAACATCATGATGTAATTTTGCTCGCACTAAATTTTGAATGGATGAATTATTTTATTAAGTCTTTCATGAAATTTTAGTTATTATCGCTCTAAATATTCTGAAAAATCGGGGTGTCACAGTTTGGTATCAGAGCATAGGTTCAACCCTTAACCCACACTAGCGTTATACCTTTAGTATTCACATAGTACCTAAGTTATGTACTTCTGACTTTAGAGCTTTGAACTACAATTTACTTCAAACTGACACAGTTCTTTTACCTTGGTTGTAGGATGCCTTCAGATTCTCACACAGAGAAATTTTTGATGGAGGAGGTTAACTCAGAGGGCCAAATGTTCAACATACCATATGAGGATATAGAGCCCTTCGAAGAGGAACACATCGATGTAGTGCCCCTAGACTGGATTCTTCCAGAAGATTTCATGGAGGACCTGGACAGAGAGTTAGGCGATGATGAGGCAAGAGAAGAAGAGGATGTGGAGAGTGTGATCATTGACACAGAGCCAATTAACTCTGACGATGAGGCAAGTATATAAATATTCTGGAGGATAAGTAATTTGGGGTAGTACTACCCTATTGGCACTATGGTTTATGCGAAGGTAGCATAAGTTATTAGGTGTAGCTGGAAGATGCCCATTTTTGTCTATTATTTCTTTGGACCTCTTCTTATTATTGAGCATTCGGGTGGTAGGACCTTCTGGTTAGGAGTACCCCTGGCTTTACAAAATGTATTGGGGACAGAATGCCCAAAAACCTTATCTAGCTCCAGAGGCCCTTGGACGAGGATAGGATCTTTGGCCTAGAAAAAGGACAGGACTTCGACGATGGCAGGACATACATTGAGCGGCAAATCATGGTGACAGATAGGGAGAAAATAAACCAAATAGACCTAGTTTTGTGGTACTTCAAGTTTTATTGGATGTGCTTTGGAATTCATGAGGTGACTAGGGAGTTCGAGGCATTTGTGAGGCGCGACTACCCTCACCTCCTTGGGGCTTAGTTTTAAGTGAATGATCAAAGACTTCCTTTTATGGGCTTTAGTTGAGGGATCTCTAATTTTGTTTTTATTAGGGAGATAGACCACATATTAAATATGTGGCTATATAGATAGCCCATTTTGAAAAGAAAAATGTAAGGCATATGTAATGTATACGTGACGATCAACAATTAAATGAAGAAGCTAATAGACTACATGTTTTGTGAACATTGGTTGTTAATTTCTTTGGTATGCTTAATAAAGAACTAAAATAGAAAGCACCATAATATAATACAATTAAAAAATTTAAGGACTTACCCTCACCATGTTCGTAACAAAACCATGTTAGAGAGCAAAACAAATAGAGAATGATGATGACTGCAAGCTATAATTTATGATAATAATGCGCTAGACCACGACAACAATGCATCAATGAACAACGACCAAGCCCCAGTTCAGAACGATAATGTGGCTGACATTAATATCCCTGCCCCTGCACCAAGGATGGAGGGTGAGCTTACCCAAGTCCTTATGACTATCACTGTAGCCTTGCAGCCACCTAGAAAGAAACCCCAGGAATGAAATGAATGTGCATCAATCTTCTCTGAATTTCATCGTTAAGGACTACCATTTTTCAGTAGGGAACCAAACCCCCAGGTAGCCGACAGTTGGCTGAGGTAGATAAAGAAAATGCTGGACATAGTGAAATATTGTTGGCTCTCGGTAGTTTTGACAGGCGAGGGTCTGAGTCAACCCAAGCCTTGGTTGTGTCGACCAAAGTTTGAACTATCCATGTGAGTCGACCCAAAAGTTGGGGGTGTCGACTCAAGAATTTCTAGCTCTCGGTAGTTTTCATAGGCAAGGGTCTGAGTCGACCCAAGCCTCGGTGGTGTCAACCCAAGTGTGGATCTTTTGGTGTGAGTCGACCACAGATGTGTGTATGTCGACTCAAAGATGGTTAGCTCTCTGTTGTTTGCACATGCAAGGCCCTAGGTTGACCCAAGCTGTGTAGGAGTCGACCCAAGGTAAGGTCACCGCGCGCGTGAGTCGAGTCCAGTTGACCCTAGAATCAACCCAAACCCTAGGCGAGCATCCTAAGTCAACTCTAAAGAAAGGTGGGTCGACCCTAAGACCCGTGAGTCGACCCAATGAGGGTTTGAGTCGACTCAGATGTGTAAAAACACTTATTTTTCTACACCGTGTTCTAGGATGTTTGGGGACCCTTTTAGCCTTAACTTCTTTCATGAAAAACATAACTAATGAGCATATTTAACCTATGAAAACAGAAGAATGGTAGAATTATATGAGGTAGAGGTAGATCCTTATATGTGATTGCTATGCATTATAGGTCTTAAAAGGGGTTTTGAGGAGGAAGGATCGGAACCTCGTCACAGTGGTGGCCAAGCTTCGATCTTTGAATTGAAAGGTGAGAGTGGCTAGTGCTTATTAAAATGAAATGTGATAAGTGTGTTTTTATCAATGTTTTGACAACTTGTGTTGCTATGCTCTCATGTTGTTATAAAATAAAAGGGATGTTATGTGAAATGATGTTGATCATTTATTACTCTTTTACAAGCATGTTTTATGAAAAGTGTGATAAGATCATGATGGTGTTATTTATAAAATATTTTTCTTGAACATGCCATGTTAAGACTGGTAACCATCCCACGCCCGAAAGTGATAAGGGCATAGTAGCTATAGTGGCATTGCCCATAATGGGTGTGCGTGTGGCATCTCCACGTGTGCCCTTTTAAGGCGTTACCCTAGGTGAGCGTTGTCTGAGTTGCAGGCAGAGATGCACTTACCACTGGTGACATAATGAGTGGCCCTCCTACACGCCACTCTAAAATAAAAGCATTGTAGTGAGATAACGGTACCATTAGAACTCCTGATCATGAGGTTAAACGACTACTTGGCCGTTGGAAAGTGCGTATTGTGTGCATAGTGATACAAATGTGGTGGATTATATCATGAATAGGGTGCATATCTCACTATGGAAAATGTACTATTTGTACGATTTTGTGAATTATGAAATTTTTTTTATGCCGTGTGTAAGATGTTTAATCAAATGCTTTTGATATCCTTATATAATGTCTTATTTCATTTTAATATTAAGCCCACTCTCCTGTAACCTTTTTTGTTGCAGATCATAGATCGGGGTAGAGGTTGGTCCACATATGCCGAATGAAAGTTTTTGATGAAGGTGTTATCCTTGATGATCGTATTTCATTTTTGGGTTGTAATGTTTAAAACAGTTGATTACTTTATGGTTGTACCGCAGGTGGGGATGGAGGATCCCCTTATGAATCTTGGTATACGGTTAAAGTTTGAGAATGAATGGATAATGTTTAAGAGTTTATGTTATTATAGAAATTTTTAGGGAGAGATAGTCTTGTGCCACCCCACTCCGAGTAGGATGATTTATCCTTGTGGGAGTGGGTGTGACATTGAGTTGATGATGGATGAACGTGGGGTCGATCTCTGCCATCTCGTAGGGAGGCCATGCGAAGATCTCAATATTCTCATGGAGGAAGTCCACTAGATGGGTCTTTTCCTCTTCCCCCATGGTTGAGCCAATCATGAAGAATTTTTCGGGACTGGCCCCTGTGATAGGGAGGTCCTCCATGGCCTTTTGCTCGGCCCTTGTACCGACGTCCTCTAGTACTTGCTGATAAGAGATTTCCACCCATCGCACTTGCCCCATAGGACGCTTACTCTTACGCGCGACTACGAAACATTCTTTAAAGACGAGCTGGTCATCGTACACTACCTTTACACCTTCCTCGATGGGGAATTTTAGCATCTTGTGATAGGTGGAGGGCACGACCTTCAAATCGTGTAGCCACAACTGACATATTATTGCATTGTAGGTCAAAGAGACGTCTACCACATGGAAATCAGTCTCTATGGTGACGAAGCCAACGCTGATGGGGACCGTCACCCTCTCCAAGGGCCACACTGTCTGAGAGGTAAACCCCACCAAGGGGGTAAATGATGGGGTCAGATCCTTCTCGCTCAGGCCGAGCTTCTTGAAAATCCCATAGTGCATGATTTCGGTCGAGCTGCCCTAGTCCACCAAGATTCGTTTGACATTGAACCCATCCATATTCAGTGTTATGACCAGGGCATCGTTGTGCGGGTGCTGAACTCTGTCCAAATCTTTCTCTGTAAAGGCGATCTCAGCCCTACGGCTGCAGGATCTCGACCTCTTCCCTGCTATTTGGATGGTCATTACTGCTCGGTGGTGCCGAGCCTTCTGGACTTGGCCTCTGAGGCTGTTTCTCTGACTGTGATCCATTAGTCTGTGAATCACAGAGATGTCTCCCTAGCTTGGGATGATCAAAGGAGCCTTCCGTTCTCTCTAGTTGGTGTTGTCGGACCCTATATGGCTTCGGCTGTTGATGAACTTCTTAAGATGGCCCTGGCGTACCAAATCCTCCTAATGCCTTTTGTAGGCATAACAATCCTCTGTTTGGTGCCCTATTTCCTTATGGTAAGAGTATCTCAGCTTGACTCAATCCCTGATTGCCGCTTGGACGCATGCTTCTGGAGTTCTTGGAGGCCATTGGAAGTACGACATCTCCCTTATCTGGAGGAGCATCTTGTAGATGGGTTCTTTAAATGTGGTATTGATGGCCACCCTTGTGTTTTTAAAGCCACTGTCATGCCTATTTGGACCGAAGTAGTACGTTTGGCCTGTATTCACTCTTGGACGCTTCAATTGGCTTTCCATAACTCGAGCGCTGGACCTCTTGGGGCTTGATCTTGCCCCCTCTAGATCAATTATTCCCTCATCCTCCTCCTTTCGGATGTACTGCTCTACCTTTCTCATTAATTCGATAATTGTTTTGGGCGGTTTCATTGTCATAGCACCCCTAAGCTCGCTTCCTGGAATGAGTCCTAAGCGGAATGTTGTCACTGCCATCTTTTCACTACAGTGATCAACCTTGTTATATGCTTCCTAGTATTTGCCAGCATAGGTTCGCAAGAATTCCCTTTTACCCCTTTTTAAGGCCATGAGAGTGTCAATGTCCTTAGGGAATTTGGTGCAAGTTATGAACCGTTCTATGAAAGATGTGGCCAATTCTCCCCAGCTGTCAATGAAAAATGGGGATAGTTTGTCAAACCATCATAAGCCAATCTCTCCTAAGCTAGACGGAAAGACCTTGCACATCAGGGAGTCATTACTGCTCCATAATGTCATCATTTGTCTATAGTGGCTAATATATGTGTTCGGGTCCATCTTTGCATCGTAAGAGATGAATTTTGGGAGGGATAACTCTTTTGGGGGTACCAAGGACTCAATTCGAGCCGAAAATGGGGTGGAGATGAACATACCTGAAGCGTTATTCGGTAGTATAGCCGTGCTGATCGGGATAGATCCTTAGCCGCTCGGCCTAGGGGTTGCTCCAGCCACTCTGCTTGGCCGGAGAGATGTGTTAGCCAAGCTCCACGAGTTGTGAGTTTTTTTCACTTCGGTCATTTTTTCTTCGGGTTTCATCGTTTGAGAGCTATAGCTTCGCCAAGATGAGCGGGTAAAAAACTGCTCCTCGGTGCTCCATTGTAACGAGGGGGAATAATTGCTTTCCCCGGTGTTAGCTCTCTCGCCCTGAGGAAGCCTTAAGGCTAGTTTTTCCTTTTGCGCGACCTTGCTTGGCTGAGATAGCCTCGGGGTTAATTTTTCCTTCTATTGTATCTGGCTTGTACGAAGGCCTAGGCTCTTCCTTGGTGAAGGAGGAGGCCGATCTTTGTTGAGAGCATGGTCGTGCCTACTGGTGGCGTCGTCCTCCAATGGGCCCTTCTCCAGTTGGCAGAGCTGTAAGGCCGCCTTTAACTCGACAATTTCATCTCTTATTTGGTCGAAGGCGGCCTCCTGGTCAAACGTCTCCTCAAGACGTTTAGGTGTTTGTT
>JAUTBS010049911.1:0-13703 GCA_032361285.1 Aequorea victoria
GATGGAACTGTAATGAGTAGACAATACTTGGTTCATCATTTGACATTGGTTAGAATTGTGTATTCATTAATTTACTTTTTGTATGTAAAATTTTGGAATAGAGTATCCCTTAGTGATACTTATGTTGATGTTGATTGAGTTATGAATGTTGATGTTTATTTTGAAACAATGCAGAAGGCATCCCTTGATTTTTGTTATCATTTATACAATTTTGATTTAGGTGAGCCGTACCACCCCTCCCACGTAGAATTAATTACCTATTTAGGAATGGGGTGTTACAGATAGAAAGCACAGAATCAGCCACAAATCTCGTAAGATTGTGAAACACACCAACAGAGTCCCGCAATCCCATAACCTTGTGAAACCCCCACCCATACGTTTAATTCTTTGTCTTCTTCTGTAACCGATTTAAAGTTAATTTTTCAAAGTAAAGACAGGCTTATAACATTCTTAAAGTAGACGATTTGCTAACTTGCAAAAACAAAAAAATACAAGTATAATGTACAAGATTCCCTCGCTTGGCCTGCCTGCACATTTTTAATGGGAATCCTAATTCTCGTATCTCAAACCCGCACCAAAAAAATTGGTGGGATGGCATGGTCAATCAACACATCAAATATGAAAGACAACAAAAAACAAAAAACAAAAAACAAAAAAGGTCCAGTGAAAATAGAACAAGAAATTGAAACATAGAAACTAATAAACTCCTTGAAACATTAACATACTCCCAAGAACTAGTCTTAACCAACCAAAAGGATAACAACAACATCATTCGCTGTATTGTCAAGTCTACCAAACATCCTTTAAAATGCTCTACCTACACACACAGCAATAGTCCATTTTTACTGATAAGGGCGGAAGGAGCAGAAGCACGATAGGACAGCAACATAAGCCCGCCAAAATCCATCAACGAGGACTGCACCACAATACAAATCAATTAGCTTGTAATTTAGCACAAAACTTCAGTGAGCCACTACCGTAGGAGTAGAAGCCCTAATGGGGCCTCAAGATATATATGTATGGATGAAGATTTATGAATGAATACAAGCTCATGCATTTCAGTCGTCCAAGCCAAATCACTAATAAGCCTTATATCTCAATCAATTGGAACCGGCTGCATATGTATTTCAATTTACAAACCATATCTTCATACGGTATTTGACAATAGGAGAGGCTACCCTCATTCAGCTAAGGCAGGCCCTAGTTAAATCATTAAGTCTATACTTTTTTGATAAGTAATTAGTATTATAAAAGAAATGGCATAAAAGGAATGTCACCGTGTACAGAAGGGAGAAGACAAAAACTCCCACTACCAAAGGCCTACAAACCTCTGCAACTACTACCATAGGCCTACAAATCTCTACAAAAAGAGCTACCAAACAAACAAGCCCAATCCACCAAAGAGTCAATTGTTTAAGAAGTCAATTGTTTCCTCAACTGAAAGAGCACCTCACTTCGACAACTAGACAACCAACTGTACAAATTTAGAGAAAAGAGGACCCTTCAGACTATGTAACGGAGCCTCAAACTCCATCAAAGCATCTCCTATTCCGCTCCGACCATAAAGTCCACATCAAGCACAAAGGGGTCAGAAGCCACGTCCTTCTCCTCCTCCTCAGGACCTTGCCTCCCCTCCAACTAGACAAAACACCAAAAACTTCCCTTTCCATAACCCAGATAACTCCAAAGGTTATTTTTGAAAAATCAAGTAAAAATTCATTCTATTCCTATGTTCAAAATGGTGAAAACAAACACTTGAATGGAATTTTAATTTTTTTTTCCTGGATAAGATTTCTGGAGTATCCAAACACCTGAATAAAGTTACATGGGTATCACATTCCTAGGAATGAGATACCCATTCCTGGTCTTTGATTCCTACCATCCAAACATGATCCTAGGCCAATGTCCCAAAAACAGATGTCACCGCCCCTCCGGGCATAATCAGTAACAACCACCCCTCCAGGCGTAATCAGTAACAACTGCCCCTCTATTTGTGGCCTATCTGGCATATTCGAAAGGTAAGATTTATTTCAAACAAACTTTTTGTATATGTGAATCGCAGTCTAATAATTTTTTTATAAACAAAATCTTTATGGATATGCCTTGCAATATGCAAACACCAATGCAAGTCTCGTTGGTCTATAATTTATATGCATATCATATCTTATAGTTTTAAATTTTTTTTTTAAATATCAAAGAAGTCACTTGTGCAAGTTGTTGCAATAACCTCGCAAATTTCAGGCTCAGGCAAATCTCACGAGTGCCAAAAAGGCTAAGACCTGGTTAATTAACTCTCAATTCCTAGACTGCTTGCATTTCGTGCTTAGGCCTGAAGGCCATGAAATCAGTGCTATAACACAGCATTTCTAAAACATGTTTGCATCTCACAACCCATAAATAAAGACAATATTCCCAAAACGTCACATATGCCGATTAAACTTAAGATCCAAAGAAAGAAAAGATAGCCAAACTTAAGATCCAAAGAAAGAAAAGATAGCCAAATTTTTACTTAAAATGAGAAAGGCAATAAAGCTCGTGTTATCAACTTATCATAATCATTCCACAAACCATGTTCAACTAGTTGGTTCCATTAGATGGTAGAATGCTACAAGCCAAAAAGGTATAAAATATGAAGTCCCGTGCGAATTGTATGTTATTGTTGATGAAGGTGAATTTAGAAATGAAACTTCTGGAGGGGCTTTGATGGAAAGATATGCAAGCAGTCTCGACTTTATGATCTTTCTCTGTCTTTATTAATCTGAATTCCTTAAGTCTCTCTTTTTCACTTCGAATCTGCACGAACAAGGCCACTGGCAGATGTCATTCAAATTCACTGGAACACGTAAGATCATCCTTAAAAGAACAATAACTGTGTACGCAAATCACAACAATAATAGGTCATCTAGGCAAAAAAAAAAAGTCTCGTATAAACCTGCCCAAAAATAGGAAACAAGAAAACCTTGAAACATATGTGGAAACAACAATAGAAGCAGCCAATACATTTGACACCATTCATATTTTGCAAATTCAGCCGGTAACCTCTTAGTGACTAAATACTACAACCAAAAATTTCGCTCATACAATCGTACAGTCACAACTCCATGAGATTATACATCCGAATGAGAAATCATCGCTCAAAAACACCAATACCAAGAAAATAAATGCACGGTACTATTCAAAAAACAATTATAATACCTCCATAATTATACTCACATGTATGAGGAGCAAATGGCCCAATTATTTTTGCAACTTCCCCATAACTTAACTAGACAAAGATTATCATACTACTACATAAAAATTTCACCCCATCCTAGTAAGTGGCTTAGATGTCCACTGTGTGAATCAAATTTTTTAGTCCACTGTTTTTAGATGAGGAATTATTGTCTTTTAATTATATTCAGATTGATCTATTGTTCCCCCACGGCTTAATTTTCAACCAAACATCTCTATTAAACTCTAGAAATAAAATTGTAATTAATATATTTGGTAATTAAGGACATGGAAAATTCAATTTTTTTCCAGTACTATCTCAAACACAATGGCTGAGACCAAGGATCATCTGAAATGCCCCAACATCATAGTTAGGAAGAAAAGAATGTGGAGTGAAGAATCACCCGACCCGGCAACAAGCGGCAGAGCGTGTTAACCACTCTTCCTATAAATGAATGCCCACAAACGTACCAGTTATTAAATGACAGTTAATGTGAAATGTGTACAATCTCAACAATAAACAAAGGTAATATTTTATTCCAATAGACATGCATACATACCACACAAAAAATGAAGAAAAAAGGGAGAATTAACAATAAAACTTCAACAGAAAAGAACAAAGGGCTTATGAGTGTGAAATATAAAATGTAAGGCCAGGAATTCCAAACTAAAAAACAAAAAACAATGCTAGTATTTTTACAGATATGAAAACAAACCTTAAATCACTTCTTGATGGGGAAGGTGAGAGTGTGAGTAAGCTGTCATCGGAAACATAACAACAATTTAGGAGAAAAAGTGATTATGGAACTAAGCCTCCAATCGAAAAATGAACTGATGGATGACAAAATTTAAAGCTGGCACAATGAGAAGTGCATAGTCCAAAACCAAAAGCAAGAAATTATCCAAAAATATCAAATGAATTAAATGAACTGACAATGATGGCGGCGTCTTGGGGACCTTGCTGGACTCCGCCTCCTGTGACTTCCTCTTCCACTATACACAAACAAAAAATGCAAAACAAATTCATAATCTGCTTAATGGATAAATAATGCTTTCCCAGAAGAAGAAAAATGAGGGCACAACAGAAGAACAGTTAACTAAAGCACTGCTATACCTTGGGCGCGTAGTCCTACGCATTTCTTGAGGTGTTTTTCTGTTCTCTTCTGCAAAAACAATTCTTATCTCGCGTCCTCCAATAACTGTGCGGTTCAAATGTTCCTTTGCATCTGATGCATCTTCAGGATAACGAAACTTCACAAATCCAAAGCCTCGTGGTTCCCTAAAAGTTCAAATCAGAATTACACTAAGCCATGAAACTCTAAAAGTGTCACTGTTGAAATAAGCTTTCAGTAAGAGGCAATATCATTCATCTCCGCTCTCCATTTCTTGACAGAATTCATTTGATAAGTGCATCTTAACTGAACATGTCAACAAAAGCATTACTGGAACACAGTAACAACTATGAAAACCATAACTATCACAGGTACCATTTTTTTAAGAAATCATGACGTGTTTAACTTTTAGTTCAGGGGATATAAACTAAACAACCAAGAGAAAACTGAATAAAAGCACGGCAGCAAAAGCACAAGAGTCTCAAATGTGAAAAAAGCCTTGTAAGCAGGAGCTCTTACAAAATCACATATAATATGTACAGGACTACAGGTATGACATGCATATAACAAATTAGTCGTTGATATCTAGCAAAAAACCATATTTAATTTATTTTTGGAAAAAGAAAGAATTAAGTAAAAGGAGATAAGCACTACAGATCCAATAGCCAGGAATTACGCAACTGTAAGTTAAATGGCACCAGGTCAGTAATCCATATGTTTATAGAAACATTGTCCAATATATCAAACAAAACTCAATGGTTGTCATGTTGCTGCATATCAAGAAAGCATCTTGCCTTGGAGAAACGGAGGAATGTGTAGTTACAATACTTTTAAGTAAAATCTCCACCAGAAAGTCAGAATGGAAACGGTGAGGAATCAACCACGTTAAGGTACAATATTAACAAAGTTAAACACTTTGACTTACCAAATAAACAGAGTTAAGACTTGAATTCACGCATGATATGCACTCCAATACAATCAATCAGCAAAAAACAAAGTTAGTAATTACAGGGTGACTGGTTGTAGAACTTTGCATGCCACCAGTTCCAATGTTATGCAAACATGTTAGCTAAAGTCTAGGTGTCTATCAGTGCACTACCGATTGTCAACATTGAAATCACAACAGGGAAGTAGGGGACCAATAGATCATATACTTCTTTGCCTTTCAATAAATGGAATGCAGATTTTAACAATTCACGAGTCAAATAAACCTCACCATACATAAGACCAAGATAATGAATTGTGGAACAAAACAAAGAATAAAGAAATTTAAAAAAAAAATTAAGGGTTTGACCCTTGTAACAAATCAAACCCTGAGTTTTTAATTTCTTCAAATTAAACCCTAGATTTTTAATGAAATAGGTATCAATCTGAACCATCCCTCTCGATCCACTAACTAGTTTTAATGGAAATGAACGATTTAAATTATAGAACAAAAGTAAATCCCACGCACTCGAAATACACGATGCAACGGCTCTTCACGGTGACCAGTGAGATAGACACTTTTTTGGGTGGTTTAAGTAAAAAACCACCAGATAACTATTTACAAGGAAAAAAAGATTCACACGCAAATAAAGGTAATCGATTTCTAACCTCCTAATAAAATTAGACTTGTGGTTCTTGCTACGCGACATATCTCAAATGAGATTTTTTGACTTTACTATATACCATTAAACCAGAAAATCGTTATTATTTCAAGTGATTATTCAATAAACCCATCACTAACTTACCATAAACGCCTGGATCTCATAATCACTGATATATAGTAGTATGCAATAAACACTGAAGAAGAAGGGTCAAAGGTAACTGTCCCCAGAAGCAAGGCAAAAGATTAGCCAAATAATTAAGGAATATCTGCTTCCTACTGCAAATAGGAAAGAAATTAATTTTTTTCAAATAAAAGCATTATATCATTACAGTAACTTTCCAGTTTCAAGTAACGGTTCCTATAAATTCTCTAATACTCCATTGTAAGTTCCCCTTGGAACCTCCATGTGAGTCACATTGCCATCATGAAGAAAACTTTCTTCTTCAACCTTATTCCAACCAAAGCTGAAGAAGATGCAGCAAAGACCGGCAACACACGGTTCCAGGTGACTCGTGTGTTGGTGGAAATACGAGACTTGAACCCACCGTAGCCCCCCGAACCCAACCACCTGTGGAAGATCCGAAAGCGCCCCACCGCCAGTGACATGGTGTCTGGGAGGCTCATTTTGTCGCACAACGAAACGTTTGAACACGTTTTTAGGTACTGGACTGTGGAAATGGCCAACTATGTTTTGTTAGGTAACAAGGCACCTGTGGTGGTATGGGATGTCACTGAAGAGAACAATCCTCTAAGCTACCGGAATGATAGTGTGTTTTTTGAGAGAGGGTCTAGTGATGAGTTTTATGTTCTTGGGTGGATGGATTTGGCCCGAAACCGGCTTATCAAACAAGGAGATGAGATCGGGTTGTATTGGGATACAAGGTCTGCAAGCTTTCATTTCAAATTGATTCATAGACAAGTCCAAAATGTCAATGGATGAATCCTGATTGTGTCATATCTGGTGTTTTCTATTGCTAATCTTTAGAATAGCAATGTGCTTAGTGTTTTTTTTTTTTTATGGTTTTCCCTTTTCACCCCTTCTCAATTTCAAGTGTTTTAAGAGTTTCCTAAATCCAAAAAAAATGTGCTAGCGGGTGTGTGCAGATTTGAAATACCATTTTTCCCTCCCTGGGGAAAAAGAATCAGCATGACTCTGCAAATGACAAAACACCGGACAGATGAGATTGAAAAGATGCTAAACTAAATAATGAATAACATAACTTAAGGTGCAAATGGGTTGCACTAAACATTCAAGTTTGAGAAAAGAAACAGATAAAAGAGGGCCGAAAAGCGAGAGAAAGAATCATGAGATACCACAAACTTGAACTTATGAATTTTAATTGGTTTACAGGGCAAAGCACGGAACAAATTCAGCATCTAGGTAAAGTAAAACAAAGATATCATGGAAAAGAAAAATGAGGAAGATACAAAGAAGTAAAACACATGCAATATCTCCCACAAGGAACCACTAATAGTTGAACATCAGAGGACCAGTCACCCCTTCATGACGGTCCACAGATTGTAACATTTTATAGAGGTTGAGTTTTATGGCCAAATGCTTGACCGCAGAGAAGAGCATTGCTCGGGATGGGATATTCATCTCTCCATGAGTTTGCAGGGGAATAAACAGGGAGGTAGAACTGCTGACCTAAATACTATCGAGCCCAGTTCTCCGATCTTACATTCCACATTCCCACATTGTCTAAAGGCATGTATACTGCAGTCCAGGACATGGAATAAACCTGCGAATACACCAAATCATTCATATTTCTTTTAGTACGAGGTTTACGTCTATTTATTTGTCTTAAAATCGCATAACAATAAATGTAGGAGTCCAAAACAACTAAACAAGTCTCAATTGGATAGCATGAAGTCAGGTTTTTAATCTTTATAAAAGGGTGTCCAATATTAATCAGGAAGTTCTGAAATTTACATCATCATATCTTCTTAGTGTACCTGAACTGTGGAACGAGAAATTGTGTCCCTTAAATTGTAACTTGATCTGCTGTCAGGTGACCACTGTCCTCCATCCATTCTGGGCATTGCACAAGATTGAAGATTTAAGACACACTATATGTAAGAATATAAATATTTTCCTTTTGGTATATAAATAGGTAATTGGTATTGCCACAGCCAATTTTGCAACCTCTGTTTGAATGTTTTGATTGTTTATAGAGTATGGCAATAAATAGAGTGTTAATCACACTAGATAAAAGAAAATAAGTAGACTAAATATAGCAAGTGTTAACTAATGTGAGCCAAAAGAACTTAGCCCACAACAAAGAAATTGTGGCCATCAATATGCCATGACTGCACAGTGTCTTCTGTATTCTCCAACACAATCTCAACCTACCCCATCACCAAAATACCAACTGCCCAATCCACCGCCGCCAGAACATCACAATTGCCTCCACCTCTCACCATTTTCAATGTCTGATTTCTCAGTGACATTACATCAAATACCTTGAGCCCCAGTTCTGAGATCATGAAGACCATCATCATCAGTAGTATGCAACAAAGGGATAGGGAGAGGCAGAGAAATAGTATAAAAATGGGAGAACAATTAATCAGTGGCAAGGAATGGCTAGGGGAAAGGGAGAGGGAGAGGGAGAGAGATAGAGATTGAGATAGAGAGGAACCTGGAAAGACAACACATCGACAAGGTACCTGGAATGACAAAGTAGTCCCAATAGCTTGCGACAACCACGACAGAGGGCGGCAACGGTAAGCGGTGATGTTCTTCGAAGTCGAGATCGAGAGAGAAATTAAGATAAGGGTTAGAAGGGCACGAGAGATCGAAGGGGCGAATTTAGAGAGCACGATGTTCTTCGAAGTCGAGATCGATAGAGAAATTAAAATTAGGGTTAGAAGGGCGCGAGAGATGAAAGGGGCGAGGTCGGATGGCACAACGAAGGGGCGAGGTCGGATGGCACAACGAAGGGGCGAGGTCGAAGGGCACGACGAAGGGGCGAGTTCTCTTATATGCTGTTACCGAGAGAAGGATTTACAGAGGGAGGGCAATGAGACCGGTCCATGTGTTGATCAAATCAATTGAATGGTTTCCATATTAAAACGACGTAGTTTCATTATCTCGAGTTTTGGCGACGGAAGTCATTGTCGGCAATGGTAATTTCCTTCTTGCGCCAAAAAATCTCGGTTTTCCGCTAACATTTTATCACTTTTGCCGACAACTTGTGTTGGTCGTCGCAAAAGTATACCCTTTCGCCAATAACTCGGAAACTTGGGAGCTTTTTAGCGACGAAAGTTAAATTTTTGTCGGTAATAGAACCCTTTAGCGACGATTATTCAATTCATCGGAAAACATCATCGCTAAAACTGCATTTTCTTGTAGTGCCAGTCAATTCTCATAGAACCAGTCCAATTCACAATCATATAGGTGATTCTTATGAAGAGCATTCTGCTATACCCAACTTGGAATTCCAAGGTATAGGAATCATTAATAGAATATCTAATCTTGAGTCACGCTTACGGTTATCACTATTTCATCATAGAAATGGGTATGAAATGAATTTTCTAGTGATCCTCTTTGATTCACATATAATTTAGTTGTCCCATTGAACCTGAATTTTGGGTTCTCTATTCAACTAGGGTTGGGTCTTCATTTAGGAGACCTTTTGATAATAGACTTTAGTCTCAATCTTCTCAATGAATAATTCACTTGCTCTCTGGTCAGACATTTGATTAACGGATCCAATAGATTATATTTTGACCTTATATACTCAATCAAAATTATTTCACTTGAGAGAAATTGTTTAATAATATTGTGTCTACGATGTATATATCGAGACTTACCATTATACATATTACTTTGTACCTTTCAATTGCAGATTGATTATCACAATGAATGCAAATTACAGGCACATGTTTTGACCACCCTGAAATATCGTCTAAGAAATGACGAAATTATTCTGTTTCTTCCCCAGTTTTATCTAGAGCAAAAAATTCAAATTCCATTATTGACCTACTGATGCATGTTTTTTTGAAAGACTTTCAAGACACAGCTGCACCCCCAAGAGTAAAGACATATCCACTTGTGGATTTTGTGTCTTTCGTATCAGATATCTAGTTGACATCACATTAGCCTTCTAGTACAATTGGATATCTTGTATAACACAATTCATTATTACGGGTGTATCTTACATATCTAAGAACCCTCACTATTGTCTACCAATGGTTTTCTCATGGGCTATGTGTGTATCTACTTAATTTACTGACCGCATACGATATATCCGAACATGTGCAGTTCATTAAGTACATCAAATCTTTAATTATTATAAAATATTTTAATTGAGATATGCCTTCATTTTTATTCTTTGATAGATAAATATTTACATCTACCAGTGTCCTTGCTAGACGAACATCATTCTTGGAGGATTTTTCTAGTATCTTCTCAATGTAATGTGATTGAGATAAGGCATACCCATCAGATCTTTTAGAAATCTTCATTCCTGGTATAACATCTGCCACTCCCATGTCTTTCATGTCAAACTGTTTGTTCAACATTTTCTTTTTTAGTTTTAATCATTTAATCATCACTACCTATAATGAATATGTCATCAATATACAGACAAAAGATAACATATTCTTTATATATGGTCTTAATATAAACACACTTGTCACATTTGTTTATCTTGAACCCATTTGACATCATAGCATTGTCAAGAATTTTATGTCATTACTTTGACACTTGCTTTAACTCAGAAAGAGATTTAATCAATTTACAATTTTTATTTTATTGTCCTGAAATTACAAACCCTTTTGATTGTTCCATGTAAATCTCTTCATTTAGATCAACATTCAAGAATATCGTTTTCACATTCATTTGATGTATTTCTAAACTATACAATGCAACAATGAATATAAACATACACATGGACGTTATTCTTGTAACTAGTGAATAAATGTCAAAATAGTCAAGGCCTTCTTTTTGTCTGCATTTTTTCACGAGTCTAACTTTATACTTGTCAATTGAGCCATCTACTTTATTCTTTTTCTTGAATATTCAAGAGATTTACACCCTGGTGAAAGATCTACTAATTTTCATGTATAATTCTAAAAGATGGATTCAACTTCACAATTCACAACCCATTTTCATAAAGTTGCTTCAGGACTGGATATTATTTTTTTAAAAGTTTGAGAATTATTTTCTAACGAATATGTTAGAAAATTTAGACAAATTTTTTTTAATGTTCTAACCCGTTTACTACGTCTAGGTTCGTCATTATTCTCTTATTAGTCTTCATCATGATCACTACTCTGAGTAGTGTCATAAGTTCTTTTTATAGAACTTGACTCTTGTCCATATTTACAAGAAAAAACATGTTCAAAGAAAACTGCATTCTTTTACTCAATAATAGTGTTAACATGCATATTTATAATTTCAAATTTGTAAATCAAAAACTGATATGCACTATTATTATTAGCATAATCGATGGATAAACAGTCAACGATTTTAGGACTTAGTTTTGACCTCTTAGGTGTAGGAACTGCTACCTTAGCCAAACACCACCACACTCTTAAGAATTGGTTGGTACACATTCGATTTGTTTTCACAATTCATAAGGTGTCTTGTTAGTCTTCTTGTGGGGTATCTTATTAGGGATATAGTTTGCTGAAAGAACAACTTTCCCTCACAAGTTATGAGATAATCCCGAACTAATCAATATAGTATTCATCATATCTTTCAAAGTTCTATTCTTTTGTTTAACAACACCGTTTTACTGTGGTGAATAAGGTGTAGTACTTTGATGAATAGTTTCATATTGTGAACATAATTCATCAAAAAGTGATTCATATTCACCACGTATATAACTTCTGAGAATCTTGATTTTCTTGTCAAGTTGATTTTCAACCTTATTCTTATAATGTATAAATATTTTCAATGTTTTATCCTTACTTTTAAGCAGATAGGTATAACAAAATCTAGTGCTATCATCAATAAAAGTAATAAAGTATTTCTTCTCACCTCGAATTTACAAAGATTTAAAATCACAAATATCACTATGAATTAAATCAAGAGGTTTAATACTTATTTCAATTGAATGAAATGTAGCTCTAGCAAATTTTGTCTCTACACAAATTTTACATTTATAATTAGGATCAATTTCAATCTTAGGCACGTAGTTTAAGTTAATTAATCTTTTTAAAAAGTTGTAATTAACATGTTCTAATCTATCATGCCATAAAATAGAGCACTCAAGTATGTAAATAGAAGATGTGTTATTATTATTAATAGTAATATTTGGTACAACGGTCATTACATTAAGATTCTATTTTGATCGGGTATAATGCACAGACCCGTCGATTAGCGTCGCCCGATGATAAAAAACGTTTTCAAGAACAAATATAACTTCGACACAAGAGTCGCTAAAAGTTATTTTTTTCTCTAAACCCTCATCCGTTTCAAACGATTTTCAAAAAAAAAAATCGAAGTCTTTTTTCTTAGGTACCAACCCCCTCAAAACATGTTTTTTTAACTCTTTAGTTGTTTCAAAGTTTGGATAAGTCATTTTTACTTTTTGGGACACCACCTAAAACACTCTAAGAGAAGATATCGACCTGCAAGAAGTCCCCATGGCCAGATCGGCCCTCAAGGCCAAGTCCCCCACGGTTGGACCAGTGCTAAGGGCACTACGAACCCCTCATAGCTGGATCGGGCCTTAGGACACCAGCCTTGATGACCTAACTGGCCCGAGGGCTCTGCCCTAGTCCCATTGGACTTTTCTTGATCGCAGAAAGTGCTGACCATATATTTGGTTGCAAAGTGAACTTCGTATTGTTAGGACACTCAAAAAGATTAAGATAATAAAAATAGTGGGGTTAGGAATCAAAATTCCTTCCTCGCAGTGTTTATTGAGTATTTTTAGAGACTTTTCAATACTCACTTGGATGATAGAATGAACTTGGCCTAGGGGCCTTTATATAGGGTTTCAAAAGTGAGATAAAATCAATAGTTTTCCTATGTAGGATTGCAAAAAAAAAAAAAAAAAAGTTTGGATATAATTCCTTGTAAACGAGTCTAAAATGGGCTCAAATTCCTCAAAAAATCCAAATGGCTAACCGATTATGCGGACGAGATCACATGGCCGGATTGGCCATATGAAAAATTTGGGTCGTGATTTTTTTGGATCACACTTTTAGGGTATTTTTGGGTACAAAATGGATCCATTTAAATTTGAAAACTTTGACAACATGTTGCAAATAACACATTTGGAGACTCAATTGACAAAAACATTGGATCAAAAGATGGGAATTTGACACGAAAAATGGGTAAAAGAAACTATTTTTGGATAAAAATGAATTTGACAAAATTTTAGATTTTTAAATGACTCTTAAATTAATTTACCTTTGTCAGAGACCACGTGAATTCTTGTAAACATATGCCATTATCGGACAAGGTTAGGCGGGGGCAAAGCATTATGGTGGATCAAAATGAATGTCTACACCTATACAACACATGTTAGAGATCTTAAATGAAAAAATATGCTATCTATTTTACCCAACAAACCTTATTTAGAGAACTTATTAGAGATGCTATTATACCATAGTTAGGGGTGTAATTTCTGTGACATCCCGTAATTTAATAAATAAGTTTTCATATGAAAATTAATTATTCATGAGTTAGGGGTTAATGTTTTGCAATTAAATTTGGACCAATTGATGAAACTATTTAATGTGAGGGACTTAATGCAAAATTTTTCCTATTTTGGGGTGGTGAGTAGGATGTCCTTGGCATGAGGATACCCATTTTTGGAGAGGCAAAAGAAAAAGGC
>JAUTBS010050022.1:0-13703 GCA_032361285.1 Aequorea victoria
GTCCCATTCTTTCCTTATTTAAATACTAATAACATAATTAGGTTCTACCATTTATTATTTTAAGTTTCAGAATCTTTCATTACTTAATTTAATTATACTTTTAATTAGTTAGTTTATTTTAATTAAATAATTATTTATTTATGTTTTTAATAATTTGTTTTAAAAAAAATATACTGGGTTTTACATGATATCTCAGGATGCGTACCTCTGGGAGGGGTTGGGGAACTCCTTATATAAGAGAATTTAAATAAGGAAAGTTGATCTAGGTTTCCTTTTTAGGCAAACCTCACAGGTATTATTTTAGGCTAAGACGATGTCTGCTTCTCTTCTAGGGGCAGAGCCTGTGACCCTCTCGTTGACATGTCAGGAACAGGTGCAGACAATCTCATACGCATTAACTATCCACCCGGTTCGGCTCGGTCGTGCCTCTACACCTTGGTTGTGTCCCGTCCTTTGTAGGAGACATCGACTACTGAGATTCTTTGGCCTTTCATACAATCCACGAATTTAGTTAGGATGCTCCTTCCCTCTGCTCGGTCCATATTCGATGGCCCAAGATGCGTCATAGTTGGTCGTGACCTGTTGTGGACTTTGGCCATTCTCGAGTTGGGTACTTTGTTTGGCCCTACCCATATTATATGGGCTCGGTTCTAAACTTGGGCCTGACCCATTCTGGATTGGCCCCATTGATTTACCCCAACTCTCGTGCTTTGGTACGAAGGATATAAGATATTTCTTGTCAGCTCCAACTTAGCACTGCTATGCATTTTCAAATGTCTTATCTGGCTATGTGTCACAACGTTGTTGGTTATAGGAAATCATGCATGCGTGGTTCGAGGCATCACGGGTGGCTCGAGGCGTCGTAAGTAGCTCTTCGTACTCTGATGTGACCTTTGGCATAACTTTGCATTCAATTTCTTTGAACTCGGTCATTAGGGTTTGAGCTCAGCCCCCATCTTATGTCTGTGTGTTAGCATCTTATTGGGCGTGACTCGGCATGTGCATGCCTCCCGAAGCATTGTAGATGTCCTTTTGCCTCTTAAAGTGACCGTTGGCACGCCTGTGCCTTCTTAGCTCCCTAGCTCCCTATAAATGGGGATTTTGTGACATTATAAATGCTTTGCTTCCTCCAAACCTCATCTACCATTTTAAAATTCTTAGGGCCTCTCCCCGTGTGCCGACGCCACTCCATCGTGTTCGTCGCCGTCATCGCTACTCCTTAATTTCCTCTTTATCCTCTGCTGACATTCAGCCTTCTTCGTGATTTTCAATCACTCACTGTAAGTCTTTGACTCCTTTGACTCTAAAGCTTTTTGTTCTTTCTAGGATTAAAACCTAACAGCTAGCGGCCTAAGTCCACCTCTTATCTCCCTCATCCCGCTTGCTTGCTTTACTCGTGATCTTGGTCTTCATTTTCTGTATTCTTTGTGCTTTCTGGTTTTTTGTTCTTGTTCCTTCTTACTCATGTGCTTCGAGTCGTGCCCTATTCTAGGACCTTGTGAATTTGATTCAAACTATATTCTTATGTTTTGTTTAGCGGTCTTTGTTTGTCCCCAACTCTCCATATTCTAAGGTTTAGTTTAGTTTGACCCTTCATCTTTCTTGTAGGAATGAATCCCTGTTGATGGGGAAATTCCGTTGAAGGTGTACTACCCCACAGACAATGGCCGACTTCAGAAGGGAATACCATATCCTTGACGATGTAACAATTTGACTATATGATGAGAACTCGCGGGACAGCCTCGTCGGCCACGACTTTGTGACTTTCCCTATAGTCATCGTTGTTGAAGGTGAGGTTCGGCTCCCCCTACACCCCTTACTTTGATGCACATTGGCTGACTTCCAGCTAAACCTGACTCATGTCTCAATCAATTTCTTTTGAGTTGTCATGTTTGTGGCTGAGATCAACCGACGTATGAACATCGACCTCGGCGTTCCTGAGATCTTTCATCGCTACACCTTCACCCACAATAGGGATATGAAAACTCATTATTTTTGGCTTTGCTCTCGGGCGCTAGAATTGGTAACCGATATACCAAACTCGGACAAAGATGCTAGGGACTGGATACTCATTGACGGGAACTTCGAGTAAGGCCCTAGCGAGAGGGGTAGGCCTGTCCCCATGTCGGTGTTGTTCCATTTTTTCCTTCTTTTCAATTTTGGTCTTATTTTCTTACATTGTGATGTAATTTCGTTCATTTTCCATATGTAGACGTCAATCTAGCTAGTTATCAGAGAAATAAAGCCAATGTCGACCTCGTCTAGAGGGCCTTGGCATTCCATCGCTGAGATGCTCCTTAGCTGCTCTAGTACGATCCAAGTTGCCTACACACCCTCGCCCAACGTTTCCAAACCATCGCCAGTCCGAACCCTCCTCAACAAATCAAAATGTTTGGAATTCCCACGTCAACAAATATGAGGAATTCTATTCTTGGGGGTAACCTCGTTACCTCCTCGACGTCTATTACACCTGTTAGTGCTACTCCTGTAGTCCTGTTTGCTATCCGCCTCCTCTCCAAGTGTAAAATCTGGTAAAATTTAAAAAAATTTAAATAATTATTGATACAATAAAGCACTCAATTAATTAACAAACAAATTAACTAAATAATTATAAGATTTAATAAAGTGATAAAATATGTTCTAAAATATTAAGTTAATTAAAAATTAATTACACTTTAATTTAATTATCTTGTAATTAAATTATTTATAAATAGAAGAATAAATAAATAAAAATGGAATGCAGAATAGAAGATAGAAACTGGAGCACCAGCTGTGTTCCTCCTTATCTGCTGAAATGTTGGTCTTGGAATGGGTCAGCAGCATTCCCCTTTGAGGGGAATTGGTTATGGGAACGTTGAGAGAAATCAGGGATCTCATCCCTGATTTCGTGGCCTCTTTCCCCTTGATATATGGGATCCCCTTTTCTCATGTGGAACTCTATTTTTCATCCTCTCTCAGAACTCTCTCTTTGTGAATCAACCCCTGCTCCAGCCGAGACCCCACTGCCTTCACCACCGACGAACTATGCCACTACCAATCACCACCATCACAGTTATGCTCACCATCACCACTGATCAGTAAGACCACCGAGATCATCATATCATCCTCACCGTGACCTTCATCACCATTGGTGATTTCGGGTAAGTCCTTATTCCCTATTTTTTTGGTTAAGGTAACAGTGAAATCAATATATAGATTCATATCATTATAAAGATCAATTTATAGTTCGGTTTAGATCACCAAGCATGTGGCTAAATAAGAATCTTATCATATCATTACAACCACAGATCTAAGCACATATAATCAAATTGTATAAAGATACAACAGAATATATATATATATATATGTTATATAATAGGTATATGTATGTGAAAGCAACTAGAAAATAATCACACAAAAATATAATATAACCCACTAATATGATATGTCTAAATCATCCTAAAACATGATAAAATATCATAGAAAATAATTAAAGTTAAGGAACGAAGAAGAAAACACTAAAAAACCCAAGCTTGAGCAACCTTCCATGGCTGCTGTGAGCAGTTGGGTCGACTCACATCTCAGCTGAGTCAACCCAAGCGACGTGGAAGGGATGACCCCTTGCCCGGGTGTCGACTCATGACCCTCATGAGTCGACTCATGGTGGCCGACATGCTTTGTGTCGACTCATGAGCTCTACGAGTCGACATATGTGGCATGTCGAGACTACTGGACCCCTTAGGTCGACTCACACCATGTTTGGGTTGACCCAGTGCCTCTGCTTTACCTTATGAGTCGACCCACAGCCTCTGTGTGTCGACTCGCAGAGTACTTTTGTGCCTAAGGGTCGACACCAGCCCCATTGGGTCGACTGACAGACCTCATGAGTCAACCCACAGCCTTCTTGGTACCTTGGCAGACCACGTTAGGTCGACCTACAGCTCTGTGGTGTCGATTCATGACCAACTTGAGGGGTTTGGGATGACTCACAGCCCCTGTGTGTCGAGTCACAGACCATGTCGTGACCATCTACCACCTTCAGTCGACACATAGCCTTGTGGTGTCGACTCACCCTTGCCTTTTTACCTGTTTGAGTCGACACAGAGGCATTTTGTGTCGACTCGTGCTCGGAACAAATTGAATAAAATTTCTAAATTAAATCTAAATGCTTAGGCCCTTTTGGGCATCAGTTTAAAGGATAAATTAAATTAATTGAAGATTAATGTAACACCTGAAACACATATGAGAATTATTAATGGGTTAAGGGACCGTTTGATCGTTCTAAGTAGATTCTTTAGCCTCGTTTAATATTTTGTATTATTAATTGAATATTTTGTATTATTGCATCCATTGTTGCTTAGAGATTAGCTTAGATTTGAGGTGAGTAGATTTCTTGCTATATATCTTTCGAATAAATCCCCTTATTCCCCAAAAATTATTTCAAAAAGGAAGTTTTATCTACTTAAATGTTTTTCCATTAAACTCTATTATGCAAACTCTTTATATAAATATTTTTACTTATGTTTCACACATAAACTCTCTACATAAATGGTTTAAGGACAAATGTATCTATTTAAATGCTTTAAAATAAAATGTATGATGTACCCTATTGCAAACCACGGCATAAATGATTTAAAAGATAATGAAAAGAAATTAATTGTTATTTATACATATGGTGCGATCATGAGATATGATTCTTGGGATATGAATAAAGTCTAAGGGATAACTCTCTACGGAGATGACTTTGGCCAACTAGGGAACAAAACCGGTTTGAATCTCGTGTTGATCCTAGTTGACTCAACGATTAAGGGAGAGCCCGGGTGTACCCGATGACCTTAACTAGAATCGTGTAGGGAACAAACCTAGGCGCCAACCTGGGTGACTCTATTTTCGATATTGGATCTAATGGCCAAACCCCAAGTTATGTTGTGGCATTGATACTATATTGACAGTTTATGTCTATTGCACCGATTGATTATTCCCACTCTTGTATGATGAGCATGTCGCCTTTACCATATTATTATTATGATTCAGATACGATTGAAGACACCTCTGATGTCTAGTTTTATGATTTGAAAAGAAAAAGTTATATATTTTCAAAAAGAAAAGAAAATGAAATAAAATGAAAAGGAAATAAAGCGAAATGAAATGATTTGATGGGTTACTTGTGTACCATTTTTGATATTACTATATGTACCATGCCATGTTATGATTATCTATACAAACTATTTATATTCCCTATTTTAGAACTGTATTGTACTATCATGATTCCATTTACCAGTTTATACTGATGTAGCTCCATAACATTTTCAGGTAGCCTGTGAGATGAGTTTGAGTTGATGGACTGCTGCAGGGGATCCAAGTCTTTGACCTCTAGAACATATTTTACTGCTTCTGCATTTATTTTAGTACATTGATCATGAGTACTATGACATCTTTATGATGAGACATCGGGCTGTTGACCCATTTATTCTATTTTAGCATATAATTAGCTAATTATTGATTAAGGCTTACTTGATTCGTTGGGCCAAAGGCCCATGATCCATTGCCGGTCACATTACCCATTTTTGGGGCGTGACAGATGAACCTAGTGTTTAGAGAATATTTGATCAGTTTGTGATTGTGTTCGTAGAAGACAACCTGATATATTCGCAGAGCGCAGAGGAGCATTAGAAACATTTAAAGATAGCGCTACAAATCTTGAGAGAAAACAATTTGTATGCGAAATTCAGTAAATGTGAGTTTTGGCTAGACAGTGTAGTGTTTTTAGGACACATTATATCCGGTGATGGAATTCTGGTGGATCTAAAGAAGATCGAAGTGGTGATAGAATGAGAAAGACCAACCAACGTGATTGAGATACATAGCTTGTTAGGTTTGGCCGGGTACTATCGGAGGTTTGTGAAGGATTTCTCCTTAATAACAAAACCCTTGACTCAGAAGGATGTGAAGTTTGTGTGGTCTGACCAATGAGAGGAAAGTTTTCAAGAGTTGAAGAAGAGGTTGACAACCGCACCAGTCTTGACATTCCCTTCGGAGAAAAGGAGGTTTTGTGGTTTACACCGACACGTCACATCAAGGGTTAGGCTACGTGCTTATGCAAGAAGGGAAGGTGATTGCCTATGCATTACGGCAGTCAAAAACTAACGAGCGGAACTACCCAATTCATGATTGAGAGTTGGCGAAAATTGTGTTTGCTTTGAAGTTGTGGCAACATTACTTGTACGGGGAAACTATGGAAATTTACACGGATCACCAAACTTTGAAATATATTGATTTTGACATAATAATATATTGATTTAATATTGGGAGATTGTTAGCCAAATTAATTTGATTATCCTAATGGCTTGTTTGTCTATGAGAAAGTATTTTCAGGATAAATCATTTTATTGATGCCCAAGAGTCCAACAAAAAGTCAAAAAAATACATTGAAAATATTAGAAGACTTTTGGAGATTACTAAGCCCGAGAAGAAAGGTTGCAAGTCAGAAATCAAAGGGAAAAAAAAGCAAATAGTCGACACCAAGAGAAAGTTGAGTCGACACCTGAAGAAGTAAATAGAAGACTTTGAGTCGACACCAGAGAAAAATGAGTCGACACAAAGTTGTCCTTACTCAGATCTTGAAGCAGCAGAAGGTTTAAGTTGACACCCAAGATGTTTGAGTCGACACCCATGAAGGATGAGTCGACACCAAAATGTTCCCATGAGCACCTATATTTTGAGATCAAGACATACAAAGGATGAGTCGACACCAAGATGGTTGAGTCGACACCTTTGAATCTTCAGAAGAGTTGAGTCAACACCAAGGAACATTGAGTCGACACCGAAGCTCCAGATCTCAGATCGAGAACAGTTGAGTCGACACCTCAGAGCTTTGAGTTGACCCCAGCTGTGCCTAGACCAGTTTGTGTCGACACCCAGGAATTTTGTGTCGACACCTGTGCGAAAAATTTAAAAACGCTGAAGGCTATAACGGCTAGTTTCTCGAGCATGAAATGCTACAACGGCTAGTTTGACCTCTCCAATGGCTCTATTCCTTCAAAGCCATATATAAGAAATTACTCCTCATCAATTTCAAAAAGCTCTGGACACGGAACAAAGAAATCATCGTCTCATTACTATTCCTTTGCTCTGAAATTATTTTCTATATTTCTGTGAGTTTTATCTCAGTCCAGAACTGTTCCTCTCTTCTCTTCTTTATTGATTGTAAATTATTTGAGAGAGAGTGATTATTGTAGTGAGCTATACTTGATTGTAAATCATCTCACAAAGGGGATCATCAAACCTCAACCACTACAAGAGCCTGGCTTTGATTCACCAACTCAAGAAATATGATTATGTGGCTGCTCTTCGCCCTTGATTGAAGAAGGTTTCGCTTCACCCATTGAAGAAAAATAGGTTTCGATTCGCCTGCAAGAATATTAGGCTACTATTTGCCTGGAAAGAATAAGAGGTTACGCCTTGCCTATAAAGAGGTCGATATAACAGTGGTTTTGATTCACCCATTGGAGAATCCGCTAGTGAATTTTCAAGGCTCTTTGGGGAGTGGACGTAGGTCGAGTTGACCGAACTACTATCAATCGTGTTTGCATCCTTCTTCCTTTAACTCTTTAATTTTCTGCTCTTAATTGTTTATTTCCTCTGCATTAACATATTAATTTAAAAAGAGTTGAAAGTTTGCCTATCAGCCCATTCACCCTCCTTTGGGTTGATCCTAGTTATGGACTAACAATTGGTGTCAGGGAAGGCTTTGCTTTTAGGCTTAACATCCAGTAGTAGATCTTATGGAAAACATGAATCAAACCTGTATTTTGGCCGAAGGCCAATCTGCTTTTAGACCTCTTTTTAATTGGTCTAACTACAAATATTGGAAAACTAGAATGACATACTTTGTTCAATCACAAGACATTGCTACATGGAGAATCATTGTTAATGAACCTCTTGTACCTAGCACAACTATTGCAGGTAGATTCACCCCAAAAGAAGAAAATTTATACACTGATAGTGATTGGTGATTGTTGCAAATAAATGCCAAAGCTATGAACCTTTTGCACTTTGCACTTGGTCCTGATGAATTCAATCGAATTCAAGGTTGTGAAAATGTAATACAAGTATGGGACATGTTGCAAGTTGCTCATGAAGGAACCAATCAAGTAAAAGATAAGAAATTTGATTTACTTATTAGAGATTATGAAATGTTTAAAATGCATAATCATGAAAATATCTCTGATATGTTTTCTCGTTTTAATATTATTATCAAAAACTTAAAATCTCTTGAAAGATCTTTTTCAAATGTTGATCTTATTAGGAAAGTCTTGAGATCTCTTCCAAAGAAATGGAGGCCGAAGGTCACAGCCATTGAGGAAGCTAATGACCTCACCACACTCGGATTAGATGAGCTTTTCGGTTCTCTCCCAACCCACAAATTCACTTTGAAAGATGAAGAGGAAGTGAAGGGAAAGAGAGCCTTATCCTTCAAATCTATTGAAAATCTTCAAGAAGAAGAAACCGAAGGAGAAGAGGATGATGAAGAAGTTTCTCTCTTCTCAAAAAAGATTGCAAAAATTTTGAAGATGAAAAGAGAGCAAAAGAAAAGACTTAACGAAAAATCAAGTAGCGACTTCAATGATAAGGAAGAAGAAGTCATGTGCTACAATTGTCAAAAATTAGGCCACATCAAGCCTAACTGTCCATTGCTCAAGAAAGAGAAGAAGAAGTATCAATAATGAGCAATGAATGCCACGTGGGATGACACAGATTCAAGTGAAGAAGAAGAAGAATCCAGTGACAGTGACAGTGACACTTCAAACCTCGCTATCATGGCACTCGGAAATGAGGTAAATTATTTTTGAAGTTGTGATAGTGATAATGATAATAATGATGATTTACCTATAAATGAAAAGCTTCAAGAAGCTCTAGAGGATTGTTTTAAAATGATTAAAGAACTAAAATCAAAAAACAAATCCTATAAAAATAAAATCACTTCTCTTAAATCAAAAATGGAATTTTTGGAAAAAAAATTGAAAAATTGCTTCAAAAGTCGCAACAAATTTTCAAGATAAAAATATTTTTTTAAAATTAAACGTTGATGACTTAACTAAGATCATAATTAGATTTGCTCAAAGTGAGAAAAATCTAGATATGCTTCTTGGTACAAAATGTACCTTTAACAAGGAAGGATTTGGTTCTAATTGTCATAACAGAAAAATAGTCCTAAAGAATGCTTTTGTTAAAACCTCACTGCCAAATCATATAACCTGCAATTTTTGTGGCAAAAATGGGCATATTGCTAAATTTTATTTTTCAAGATTAAAAGGCAACAAACCTACCAAGAAGGTATGGGTTAAAAAGGGTGATCTTCCACCCAAAGTGGCTAAAATATTTGTGAGGAGACCTACCAATGCTCGGCAATTCAAAAGGAAAGCCTATCAAAAAGCTCCTCCTAAAATGTATAGATATACCGGTGCTTACATAAATCATATGCATCCTTTTATGCATAACATGAACTTCTATACTAACCCCCATGGACCCGAAAAGAGATGGGTACCAAGATACTATGCTTATGATTATTTTGCAGAAAATAGCAACTAAGCAGTGAGTATCAAGATACCGAAACTAAAGCCCAAAAATGGTAAATCTGTTATATTCCAGTGACAATCCTTGGGTAATTTTCTTGGTATGAGCAATATAGGTAATCTCTTATCCTTTTGCTCTAAAAATGATGATTTATTATGTGCTAAAAATATATGTTTTGAATGCCATATCAAATCTAATTATTTTTTTACTTCAATTTTTTTTCATGTTATGCAATGAAATAGTGTCGACACACTTGAAAAAGTGTCGACCCCCTGTGTGTGTGGTTGTGTCGACCCCCTGCTTATCAGTGTCGACACCTCTGTGATTTTACTTGATTGCATGTTGTTGTTTCTCTCATGCACATGTTTTGTGTCGACACCTATGTCCCTTGTGTCAGCCCACTTTGTCTGTCTTTTACAGAACTTATTTTTCTTTTGTTTATCAAATTGGTATCAAACTTTAAATTCATCCCTCACACAATATTTATTGCATATCTTTGTATAATATGGATGATGAAAGTGTTTATTGATTAGCCTTTGTTTTCAATCAAGTGAATAACATTGATCATAATTGATTTAATTTCAAAAATTAATTCTTGATCTCTTGATTAAAACCATATCAACAATATCATCTTTTTGAAAACCTAAAGTGCATGATGGTCCTATGATTGAGTTTATTCTCGGTTGACCCGCTCTGCTTTAGTGATTTTATCACAATTCGTGTTGATATGTGATTTCAAGTTTTTGATTATAATCTTTATCATAACAAATTAGTAAATCCTTATGATAAACAAAAGGTAAATAAAAGAAAAATAATTGAATATGTTTGTTGATATATGCTTGGATCAATCAATCTTTACTCATTCATATCATTGCACATATTTGCTATATTTGGAAGAGACAAATATTTTCATAAAAAGGAAGAAATATTATTGTTTGTTTTCAAAATAACAATTAGTATCACATTAACCTTTGGTATCACCCTTCTGAACAACAATTGGTATCTTATTAAAAGATTTTATAACAAAAGGGGAAGAAGCTATAATTAATAATAATTATGCTTTGATAAGTCAAATTTGACTTCGCTTGCTATTATTGCAACCATTGAATTATGTTTGACTTTTCTCATAATACAAATTGGAGTAATAACTCCAAATTTGACTTTGCTTGCTATACATGGAATCAAATTTGACTTTGCTTGCTTGAACTCATTGAATATGTTTTTGATGTTAAGCTTGATGCTCATATAGTCGTTATAGTTAGGGGGAGATATAATCCTTATGGATTAACAATTGATATCTCTGTTTTCATGCATGTCTCACCTTTCATGTATGCCTCCTCATGCTATCTTATGTTTAACATAGGGGGAGTTATAATCTCAGGGGGAGATTCTTCGCTGTTCTATACATTTCATTGTCTTTTCTTCTCTTTTTCTTTTTGCTATGACAAAGGGGGAGAATTTCTTGATTGATTTGCTAAATGATTTGCTGAATATGTTTAGGAGTTTTATATGACAAAGGTGGAGTTTTAAGTTATATGAAAAATGGGGAGTTTTTTTTTATATTGCTAAACATGGTTAAGGGAAAACTATATGCAAAGGGGGATAATTCTATGACAAAGGGAGATTGATGCTGTGCCAAAATGTTTTAATCCTTAAATTGGTATCAAATGAGTTTATCTTTAATTCTATTTAAATTGGTATCAAAAGAACTTATCTTTTAACTACTTTTTATCATTTGATATCAAAAGAGTTTATATTTTAATTGGTATCAAAAGACTTATTTTTTTTAACAATTGGTATTAAAATGAGCTTCAACACCATATTTATTATGTCTTTTCAAATCAATAGTTGTCATAATAAAAAAGCTAAAGATTGTTAGCCTAAAGGTCTTTCAATCAAGCTTTCACTTTGGTTTTGATATAACAACAAATTGATTTAACTATTGGAAGATTGTTAGCCAATTCAATTTGATTATCCTAATGACTTGTTTATCTATGAGAAAGTATTTTCAGGATAAATCATTTTATTAAAGCCCAAGAGTTCAGCAAAAAGTCAAGAGAATACATTGAAGTGGTTAGAAGACTTCTGGAGATTGCTAAGCCCAAAAGAAAAGGCTGCATTTCAGTGAAATCAAAGAGATAGAAGAAAGGGTCGACACCCAAGGGGTTGAGTCGACACATGGAGAAGAAATCAGAAGACTTTGAGTCGACACCAGAGAGAAATGAGTCAACACAAAGAAGTCTTGCCCAGATCTTGAAGCAGCTGAAGATGTTGAGTCGACACAAGAGAGCTTGAGTCGACACCTTCCAAGCTTCCGTCAAAAGGGTCGACACCGAGGAAGGATGTGTCGACACCTTGAGCGTTCTAATGGGCACTAATATTTTGAGATCCAGAAATTGAAAGGATGAGTCGACACCTCAGAGCTTGAGTCAACACCTGCTCTACCAAGACCAGTTTGTGTTAACACGCAGGACATTAGTGTCGACACCTGCGCAGAAAATTCAAAAACGCTGAAGCTGTAACGGTTAGTTTTTCGAGCATTAAATGCTCCAATGGCTAGTTTGACCTCTTCAACGGTCATATCTTGGCTCCAACATTTAAACACAAATAGAGAACAAAAGTGAGACAAGAGGAACAAGGATCAAACAAAAAGAATAACTTTCAAGATCCATTTTACTGTGCGTTCATCTCATACTCTATTTTATTCAGAATATTTCTGAATACTCTCTTCTCTTCTTTATTTTGATTGTAAATTATTTGTGAGAGAGTGATTATTGTAGTGAGCTATACTTGATTATAAATCATCTCACAAAGGAGGTCATCAAATCACAAACAGTACAAGAGCCTGGTTCCGATTCACCAACTCAAGAAATCCGATTATGTGCCTGCTCTTTGCCCTTGATTGAAGAAAGAGGTTATGCTTCACCTATTGAAGAAGAATAGGCTTCAATTCGCCTGCAAGAATATTAGGCTACTATTCGCTTGGAAAGAATAAGAGGTTACGCATTGCCTGTAAAGAGGTTGATATAATAGTGGTTTCGATTCATCCATTGGAGAATCCAATAGTGAATTTCGAAGGCTCTTTGAAGAGTGGACGTAGGTCGAGTTGACCGAACCACTATAAATTGTGTTTGCATCTCTCGTCCCTTAACTCTTTAATTTTCTTCTCTTATATTATTTCGCTGCATATACATCTTTTTAAAGAGTTGAAAAAGTTTATAAGTTTTCCTATCAACCCATTCACCTCCCTCTTTGGGTTGATCCTAGTTGTGGACTAACAGTGGATTTTCCTGAACTTTTACCATTACTCACTTAGTAGTGATAAATTTTTTTTTATTCCTTTCACCCACTTAGTAGTGGTAATAATATAATTAGCCACATATTTCACATATGTTCTCTTTAATCATTTTACTTAGTAACAATATTAACTTTAATAATATTTCTCATGAAACTTTGGATTGTATTAACCTCCCAATCAGGAGTTGTTCTAGTACTACATCACCGAATATCCTGCCTACTCAATGGATAGGGTTAAGAATTATTTGTCGGTACACTTAACAATGCTCAGTGGTAGAGATGAGAAAGTCTTGGCCTACTCAGTGGACACGACTAAGAATATTCTCCATGGCATATACCCACGTATGGTGAAATGTGCGATATATCCATAACATATCATCACACTGTGGCTTATTCACTACATATATATATACATATATATATATATATAGATATATAACACGGCGTATACTCATGAAACCTTTGTGTGGTATACCCATCACATGGTCCACACCATGTAATATCAAGGTTATCATGATACATATCTCGTATCCGTTAATTATTCATCCAAACTCTTATGTAACTTCAAAAATATGTTTAAAGATTATTTCATAAAATACGAATTGAGAAAGATGGTTCTCTTTTACAATTTCCATGGAGTAGTTTTGCAAAAGCATATCACATTTCTCATAGTTTCTACATTGACAGATTTCTGTTATTCGAAGAATGACCCTAGAGGGGGGTGAATAGGATATTTAAAAAAAAATACTTTAAAAGTATTATAAATAATATCAGTAATATATATATACTAGTGGATTACCCGTGCCTGAAGGCACTTGTTGATATATTTTATTTTTTAAATTAATATATAA
>JAUTBS010050133.1:0-13703 GCA_032361285.1 Aequorea victoria
TAAGCAACGGGTCGAGGTTTCCACCAGACTTGACGGATTTTTGTGTTTCTTTCCAAACTTGGTATCGGGTTTCGTCACGTTGTTGGCGTGGTTCGTATCAGAGCTATTCAAAGCCCCTACATGATCGAGCTATTCGAGCCGACATTCAACCTTGTTGAACCTTGAATGGATTAATATGAGGTGGCACATAAGCAGATGACCATACCAAATTTTATTCATATAGCCGACATCCCTTTAGTGGAAGTAGAATCGAAGGTTGGCTCCGTTTCAAGGTCGGGGGACTTCTTTGCCACCGAGCTCCTCGAGTCTGTATGCTCCTACTTCTGCGATGGTCTTCACTTTGTAGGGCCCCTCCCAATTGCCACCGAGCTTTCCCTCTATAGGGACCTTAGTGTTGCCCATGACCTTACGGAGTACTAGATCGCCTGGGGAGAGGTCCCAAGGTCGAACCTTCTTGTTATGCTCCCTCATCATCTCTTGCTGGTAGGCTTGAATTCTGAGGAGGGCAGTTTCCCTCCGTTCTTCGGTCAGGTCCAGGTCTCGGGCAAGGATTTCTTCGTTGCTTTGTGGGGAGAACAGGTCGGTCCTCATTGTTGGGAGGCCGATCTCGAGTGGGATTACTACTTCAGTCTCATAGGTCATTGAGTACAGGGTTTTGCCTGTTGACCACCGTGGTGTTGTCCGATATGCCCAAAGGACGTTCGGTAGCTCGTCCACCCACCTGCCTTTCGACCTTTCGAGTCTTTTCTTTATGTCATCGAGGATGGTTTTGTTCGATGCTTCGGCTTGTCCGTTGCACTGTGGATATGCCGGCGTTGAGTTATAGAACGCCACTCCTAATTTGGCCAAGAAAGTCCTGAAAATTCTTCCATCAAACTGGGTGCCATTGTCGGAGATCAGGGCTCTTGGAATTCCAAACCTCGTGATGATGTTTCTCCACATTTAATTTCTTTACGTCAGTCTCTCTAATGGCAAGTGGTTCGGCCTCTACCCATTTGGTGAAGTAATCTGTACCTGTGATGAGAAATTTTATGTTGTTCACTGCCTTTGGGAGCGGTCCCACTATATCAAAACCCCACTAGGCGAAGGGCCAAGGGCTGACGAGTGGTGTGAGTTCCCCCGCTGGTTGATGGATCATGGATGTGAACTTCTGGCACTTCTCGCATTTTCAAACGTATTGTTGGGCGTTTTTCTGCATGTATGGCCACCAGTATCCTTGTGTTATGGCTCAATGAGCTAACGACCTACCCCCTGTGTGGCTCTCGCATATTTCTCCATGGACTTTGAACAGTAGGTCCTCTACTGTGCTTGGATGCACGCAGAGTAGGTAAGGGCCGGTGAACGACCGCCTGTATAACTTACCATTCGGATCTAGCCAGAACTGAGCTACTTTCAATCTGATTTTGTGTGCCTCCCTCTTATCGGTGGGGAGGTGCCATGTTCTTAAGAAGGCCACGACCGGGTCCATCCAACTCAGTGTTGGGTCGGCGGGGAGGACTTCCTGTGGGGTGCATTCCTCAATACTAGGCACGGCCAAGACTTCCACTGTGATTTGCCTCTTGCAGCCGATGACGCTTGCCGTGGCCAAGGATGCGAGGGCGTTGGCGTGGCTGTTCAGCTCCCGTCCGACCTTCTTGATTTTGAATGCTCAGAATCCTTTGATCTCGTTCCTAGCCCTATCAAGGTATCGTGCCATCCGATCGTCGCGGGCGTCGTATATCCCTGTTAGTTGGTTGACCACTAATTGGGAGTCGCTGAATGATTCTAGCTCGGCTATGTGAAGCCTCTTGGCTGCTCGGAGGCTGGCTAGGAGAGCCTCATACTCGGCCTCGTTGTTTGAGGCGTGAAAGTCCAGTTTCAAAGACTACTCCACGGTTATTCCATCCAGCAAAGTTAGGACGAGGCCAGCTCCTGCGCCTTTGTTGTTTGACACACCTTCAACCTGGAGCTTCCATGCTTCTCTTGAAGGCTTCATCCATGCCGAAGAGGGGCTTATCTCCCCAAGCTCGATAGTCCGGGGCCCGAAGGCCTCGGCTGGGGAGCTTGACTCGTCCAGCTCTTCGGTCGTCTGAGCCGTTGTTAAGTTTCCTGTTTGTGCGAGTTTGGCCGAACAGTTATGGAGGGTCTTGTCCGAAGGGATGTGGTCGGCCGAATGCGTGAACTCGGCTAAAGGGGTGAACTCGGCGATGAAATCGGCCAAAATCTGGCCCTTGATGGCTGTTCTCAGTTCAAAGGTAATGTGGTGTTCGTCGAGTTCCACGGCCCAATGGGAGACCCTGCCTGTGAGGTCGGCTTTAGCGAGCAGTTCTTTGAGGGGGTGTTCGGTGAGAACCGTGATTGGGTGAGCTTGGAAGTAGTGGATCAGTTTTCTTATTGCTATAACAAGGGCGTAGGCCAACCTTTCTAGAGGCAAGTACCTTGACTCGGCATCGGATAGTGTCTTCCCCACATAATACACTATTTGGTGCTTTCGGTCCTCCTCCCTCACCAACACTCCATTAATGGCATGCTTTGACACGACCAGGTACAGGTAAAGGACCTCCCCTCCGACCGAAGTGGAGAGAAGTGGGGGTTCAGCCAAGTACCTTTTAAGTTCGTCCTGAGCTGCATCGACTTTTGTGGTCCACTTGAATCCTGACCTCCTTTTTAAGGCCTGGAAAAATGGGCGACACTTATCCGAAGATCGACTAATAAACTGGTTCAGGGCCGCGGCCATCCCCGTCAATTTCTTGACGTCCTTGATTGTCTTCGGCCGTTGGACGGCTTGGATCACTTGGATTTGATCTAGGTTAGTCTCGATTCCCCTGTGTGTTACGAGGAAGTCGAGGAACTTACCGGATCCAACTCTGAAAGCACACTTGGAGGCATTCAGCTTGAGCTTGTGCTTCTTCAGCATGTCAAACATCTTTTGGAGGTCGCTCAGGTGGTCCTTGCTCTCCTTGGACTTGACCACCATGTTGTCTATGTATGCTTCCATGGTTCTGCCTAGCATGCCCCCAAACATCCTGGTCACCATCCTCTGGTAAGTGGTGCCCGCATTCTTTAAACCGAACGGCATGACCTTGTAGCAATAGGTCCCTCTAGTGTAATGAATGTGGTCTTCTCCGGATCAGGGCCATACAAGGCGATCTGATGAGTCCACCAGCTCGTCTATTTTGGGCAGGGGGAAACTGTCCTTTGGACAAGCCCTGTTTAGGCTTGTGAAGTCCACGCACACCCTCCACTTGCCAGTCTTCTTCTTTACCACGGCCGTGTTAGAGAGCTCTGCGGGGGTGAATCCGCAAGGTGTAGTTGATTGGATGGAAACTTCACCAGGCCACCCCAAGTCCGATATGGTGGGCCTGTAAAAGAAACACACGTGATCTGGCCGGCAGGGCTATCGCCGAAAGCCCTCTCCGATGGTAAAGTTAGTAACAGTATGTTGGAGTTAATCAAAGGAGGAAGACAAAAGATAGGGAGAGAATGGTGCACCAGAGTCTTAGGGATTCGTGTTTGGGATGGATTTGGCCTCTGTTGTTATGTGTCCAGACTTGTCTTTTTATAGGTAGTCCTCTTGTCAGTTCTTGATAAGACCTCTCCTCGATCCTAGTGTCAATGTTCCTTCAGACGTTAGCGGTGCTTGCGATGAAAGTATTTACAGGGCACGCTACTGATGTGTCATAAATGTGCCAGGCATTAATGAGCATTAATGGTAGCTTCTTCGGATGTACGGTCTCGGCCCTCTTCACTTTAGCTCGACCATGTCAGCTTAGCTCAGTCATTTTCAGCACATCTCGGCCCCTTTCAGCTCTGCTCGGCCATGTCTGTTCAGTTAGGCCTTCCTCAGCTCTGCTCGATTAGGCCTTCCTTAGCTCTGCTCGGCCATGTCTGCTCAGCCAGGCCTTCCTCGGCTCTGCTTGGCCATGTCTGCTCAGCTAGGCCCACTCTCTGGAACGTGAGTTTTTTTTGTGAGATTGTCTTTATTGGTTGATGGTTTTTAGGCCCCTTCATTTTCCCCCAGCTCATGTGCTTCGGGCCGAAGTACAGGAGCTGTAATGCTATTTATCTTGGTCACGCTGGTCATGTACTTTCTGTAATGCCATCTCGGCTTGTGCTTGGGTGCTCAGTGCTCGGTACTTGGTTCTTCAAGTCTGAACATCTCTCGGTACTCGGCTTGGGTGCTCAGTTTTTTCATATTGATTAGTCATGAAAGCTTCACCCAACACCATAAAAGTCTGCAATCTGCCTTCTTGGCTCGGTTCTTATAGAATCCTCATCCATCCTCACTAATTCTTATTTTATTTGATATTGAGATTGAAACTTGAAAAGTTCGGTGTCTGTCTTATCGGTTCCTTGCTCGGCTCGTTTGCTGAACAACAATGTGAAGCATGACAAGCACAAGATGATGTCGTCTTCCTTGTCCTTAACAACTCTAAATCTATCAGGCACTTTCTTCATCGAATCTCGAAATCATCAAGATCGGCTATCGATTCCTCAACGAGCCTTCCTTTTCTTAAGGACTCCGATAACGAGTTCGTTGCTTATCTTTTTTGTCTTCTACATCCAGTCACGAATATGATGATCTCCCAAGGCTCGCTCAATTATGAGGAGCCTATTTTTAGTTAGAACAGTGGTCACTCTCACCAAGAATCCGAATGGATGGACGGAGCCCATTGTGAGATCGGGACTTCTAGGCACTTCGCTAGCGGGTTCCATTCTTGAGATTCCAACTGCACGACCATCGTCAGTGGCTTTCTTTATCCCATCACGGACCATTTGACAGTCATCGCCGGCCTCCGGATGTTTACTGTAGTTTGGCGTAGAGGCGTCTCGGCCGGTGAGTTCCTAAACTAGAGCTCTAAACTCGGAGGCGGTAGTCTCAACCTTCATGGGGCGGTACCCCTTCACTCCAGACGCCCCATTATTCTTCTGTGGCCCCTCCTCTCCAATCGCCTTCTCAAATGTCTCAGCTAATCCCTTTTCTTCAAAATGCAAGCACAGAAGCTCTGAATCCCCTAGCCCGCTGAAAAGAAAAACTTTCATAGCGCTCTAATTCTTTAAACTCGCTCTCCCCGAGTTAATCAAGAAGGCCTCCGTACGCAACTCTCCCTATCTCCGTGAAAAAAAAACTAGGTTTTGACTGTAGTTTGTCGCTCTGTGTTTGTTCGTTGAACCCATTTTCCCTTTTCTGTTTGGGTTGGAGACTTCGAGTTCAGTAATCCTGGCTGTACTCTAAAATATAAGCTCGGCGTCCAAACCGGGCACTGATTCCGGTGACAAGAGTGCTGAAAATGGCATTGTTCTCCAGCTCATTTCGCAGTTGAAGTCAGCATTTCAGACGATAGATTTCAACAAGGTGCAATAGATTATGACGATTTGCGAAGAGGATATGAAGAGAGAGAGTGGGATTTATGTGAGACAGAACTTCGGTCCACCGAGATGGGGCTCATTCCACCGAGATTGAAGCTTGACTGAGATCATGAAAAGCTTGTCATTCTCGATGAGGGGGGTTGTCTAGATGTTCCATGGTGGAGTTGTCGCGAATGTTGGTAATGCCGAGCAAGCTTGCATCGCAGAGGAGGACGGCGCATGAACCGTTATGGCTCGGGTCCCCATTGATATCTGGGCCTAGGATGTCGTAGGTGTAGACTTCGGCAACCGAGCAGGCATCAGAGCTCTAATCCATGGCCGATTGGTTTTGTGAAGGGGATGAAACCCAATCGACGGCCACCATCATACCTGTCTCACGATCTGCGCCGGTTGGTCGCACCTCAGTTCTGTCCCCTCCTCGGCGGTATTCCCTTATTCATCACCGTGAACCTCGGCTCTTCGTGCTTGATCCCCACCTTATTGTCGTTCACTACCGTGAATAGCATCCAGATGTCTGGTGCCATGGAGGCCGAGGCCAGTGCTATAACGGCTGTTGTGGCTGGAGGATTTGGAGTGATGCTGACATACTAGACTGCAACGTTGAAGGAGGCCAATGAGGCAGAGGACGATGGCGGTGCCGAGGATACCGACACCACCGCACTGGTCAGTGTTCTTGGAGGGATCAGTCTAGCTCCTCTGTACATTTCCGAATTCTCTTGGTCATCCACTGAGTATTCTCGCTCGTCCCTTTGTTGGGTTGCTTTGGCTTGAGAGCTGTGGTTTTGTTTTCTTTCTTTGGTTTTGAAATGTCGAAGCTAGGCATCTTCTCCTTTGTATAACTGTAAATTGTCAATGATAACTTCTTTAATGCCGAGGACTCAATAGCTCGGTTCTGCTTACCCCATCCGATCCAAATAACTTTAACAGTAAGTCCCTTAATTCTAACTGGTACCATTCAACTAAATTAGTTCTATCAAGTGTTGTACACATTTTCAGGGCCGAGATCACGAGTGATCGGTCTGGTAATCTTCTAATATGAATTGTGGTCAGTAAAGCTTTACTCAGCATCTCATATTATTTAATTTTGGAAATTTCAACAAGTTTTGGGAAACTTTTTATGGGGCCGAGAGCGTAACACCTCGGTCTCTTCCAATATGTCTTGTTTGTTCTGAGGATCTGAGTGAGATGGAAGTTTGGTCTGCCGAAATGGTGGCTTATCCACTGATATGTAAGCTCGGCACTTCATTTGATTTAAGTTCTGTAAATGTAAAAATAACACTATAAACCAAACTACTATTTCGTTTGTAAGTCCGGCCGTTCTAAGTTCGGCTGTTGTAGAGCATCAGGAAAATGGAGTTTCTGGTCTTGTGCAAGGCATGCCTTGGTGCTGCTCTTTGCTGGTAGTTTGTTTGTTTTTTCCTGGGTTCGTTTTTTGCCTGGGGTTTGCCCCTTGTAAATCTGTATATTTCTTTCTTTTATTTATTCTTAATTATCCAAAAAACAAAATGGGGAATTGTTCGACTTCCTGCACGGCCAAGCTATTCGACCTGGCATCTGGACTATTCGAGTTCGGGAGCTGTTCAAAGCCCCTGCATGGCCAAGCTATTCGAGCTGGCTTCTGGACTATTCGAGTCCGGAAGCTATTCAAAGACTCTAGCATGACCGAGCTATTCGAGCTGGCTTCTCGACTATTCAAGTCCAGGAGCTGTTCAAAGACTCCTGCATGACTGAGCTATTCGAGCTGGCTTCTGGACTATTCAAGTTTGGGAGCTGTTCAAAGACTCCTGCATGACCAAGCTATTCGAGCTGGCTTCTGTAATATTGGAGTTCGGGGACTGTTCAAAACCCCTGCATGACCGAGCTATTCGAGCTGGTTTTTGGACTATTCGAGTCCGGGGGCTGTTCAAAACCCCTGCATGGCCAAGCTATTCAAGCTGGCTTGGACTATTCGAGTCTGGGAGCTGTTCAAAGACTCCTGTATGGATGAGCTATTCGAGCTAGCTTCTGGTTAGGCCGAGTTGCCTAGCTGGGGAGGCCGAGCTGCCTTACTAGGCTGAGGCTGAGCTGGAGGCTTGACCCTAACATTTTCCCCCAGCTCTTTAGAGTTTTTCTTTCTGTTGAAGGCTCGGCTTCCTTCGTTCTTTGGCTATTTCAGTATCCTCTTCCTTTTTGGTGTACTGCTTGACCTTTTTTTTTTATCAGATCTTTCATCCCCTTGGGGGGTTCCAAAGCCAGGGTGAGATTTCTTCTAGCAGGGGGAGAGGGCTTCCCCCTATGAGATCTGGAACTGTACTTGCTCCTTGTCCCCATTTCTTTGGGGCTTCTCTCCTGGCTTCTAGCTTTCAAGACTGCTCTAAGTTGAGTGATCTCCTCTGGCATGGCTTTAAGCGTGGCCTCTTGGTCGAGGCTGTCTTCCAGTCGCCTTGGAGTCTGGTAAATAGACTTCTTTCCTTGCTGCTTATCAATCCTCCTTGTGGTGAGTCTGCCCACCACGCTGTGCTCTCTATCCGATCCGTCGTCATTCCCTATTGAGTTCGTCTCGAAAAGGGATGCCATGAACAGTGGTTAGGCTTTTCCAGTGAGTTTCCCACAGACGGCGCTAAATGTACGGGGGTGAATCCGCAGGCTGTAGTTGATTGGATGTAAACTTCACTAGGCCGCCCAAAGTCTGATATGGTGGGCCTGCAAAAGAAGCACACGTGATCTGGCTGACAAGGCTGTCGCCGGAAGCCCTCTCCGATGGTAAAGTCAGTAACAGTATGTTGGAGTAAATCAAAGGAGGAAGACAAAGGAGAGGGAGAGAATGGCGCACCAGAGTCTCAGGGATTCGTGTTTGGGATGGATTTGGCCTCTGTTGTTCTGTGTCCAGACTTGTCTTTATATAGGTAGTCCTCTTGTCAGTTCTCGATAAGACCTCACCTCGATCCTAGTGTCAGTCTTCCTTCAGACGTTAGCAGCGCCTGCGCCAAAAGTATTTACAGGGCACGCTACTGATGTGTCAGAAACGTGCCAGGCATTAATGAGCATTAATGTTAGCTTCTTTGGCTGTACGGTCTCGGCCCTCTTCACCTTAGCTCGGCCATGTCAACTTAGCTCCGTCATTTTCAGCATAGCTCAGCCCCTTTCAGCTCTGCTCGGCCATGTCTATTCAGCTAGGCCTTCCTCAGCTCTACTCGGCCATGTCTGCTCGGTTAAGCCTTCCTCAGCTCTGCTCGGCCATGTCTGCTCAGCTAGGCCCACTCTCTGGATCATGAGTTTTCTGTGAGATTGTCTTTATTGGTTGATGGTTTTTAGGCCCCTTCAAGAGCCAATCTGGGTAATCAACTTCCTGAATGGCGTTCGCCTCCAAGAGCTTGGCAACCTCTTCCACAACGGCTTCGACATGCTGAGTGGCCAACCTCCGGCTCTTTTGCTTCACTGGTCGGTAAGCTGGACTTACGTTGCGCTGATGACAGATGAAGGTCAGGTTAACTCCTGGCATCTCGTACGGTGTCCAGGTAAAGACTTCGATGTTGGTTTTGAGAAAGGCTATCGTCTCGGCCTTTTTTGGTTCGGCCATGGTTGAGCCCAACAAGAAGAACTTCTCTAGGTTGGAGTCATCAATGGGGATGGTCAAAAGATCCCCCACTACTTTCTCGGCCGCTTCATTGCCAACATCTTCCAAAATAGGCTGGTCTGGAGCCTCGACCAATTGTACATGTCCCGCGGTCCGCTTTATCTTGAGGGCAGCCACGAAACGCTCTTTCGAGGCAACCTGGTCACTGTGGACAACTTCAACCCTGTCCTCCCCAAGGAACTTCATCATTTGGTGGTAGGTGGAAAGCACCGCTTTGAGCTCGTGGCGTTGTATACTGAAGGCACATCCACCACCAGGAAGTCCGTTTCTATGGTAACTGAACCTGCTCTGATGGGCACCGTGACCCGCCCAAGTGGCCACACCTACTGCGAGTTGAAGCCGATTAGAGGAGTGAGCGAGGGAACCAAATCCTTTTCTCCGAGACCGAGCTTTTTGAACAGGTCGTAGTACATTACTTCGGTCGAGCTCCCTTGATCGACCAAGATCCTTCTGACATTGAACCCTGACAGGTTCAAAGTTATTACCAGCGCATCATTATGGGGGTGTTGGACCCATTCAGAGTCCACTTCTGTGAAGGAGATCTTGGCCGAGACACTTTTGGCCCTCAGCCTCTTCGTCGACTGCACCTGTATCACGGCTTGGTCGTGCTGAGCCTTCTGCATCTGACCTTTCAGGCCGTTCCTTTCGCTGTGGTCTATCAGGCCGTGGATCTTGGCTATTTCCCCTCTTGCCTGTTCAGTGGCCAGGGCATGTCTTCGGTCTGGGGTTCTCCTCTGGTTTGGCCTTTGATTTTGCTCGTTGATGAACTCCTTCAGATGCCCGTATCGTACCAGGTCCTCCAGGTGCCTCTGTACAGAATGGAAATCCTCTGTTCGATGGCCCACCTCCTTGTGGTACGAGCACCTCCAGCGGACCTTGTCTCTAAGTGCTGCTTGGGTAGTTGTCTCCGACATTTTTTGGGTCTAGATGAAGTATGTTTTGTCCTTGATCTTCAAGAGAATTCGATAGATTGGTTCTCTAAAGACCGTGTTCACCGCGACTCGCGTCCCCAACCGGTCGGTCGAACCTCTCTAGTCGATTGTATCGACCTGTTCTGCCGTATTCCTCTGTTCGGCCAAGCTCCTGCCGTTGTTTCTTCGCCGAGCTCGCTGCCTCTGTGTGGCTGGTCTTTCTGGGGCTAGATGCCCTTTCTGTTTCAACACATCCAGCATCTTCCTCCTTGCGGATGTACTGGTCCACCTTCCGCATCAGTTCCTCAATCTTCTGTGGGAGCTCCATCGTCAAGGCGGCCCTCAACTCGCTCCCTTAGGGAAGACCGAACCTAAAAGATGTCACGGCCAATTCTTCACTACATTGGCCTATGTCGTTATAGGTCTCCTAGTATCATCCTGCGTAGGCTTGGAGTGTCTCCTTCCTTTCCTTCCTCAAAGCGATGAGTGAGTCAATGTTCTTTGGGACCTTCATGCAGGTCACAAAGCGGGCCCTGAAGGCTGAGGCCAGTTCCCCCACCCGTTGATGGATGCGACGGGCAGCCTGTTAAACCATTTTAGTCTGGTCTCCCCGAGGTTGGATGGAAAAACTTTGCACATGAGTGGATCATTAGTGCTCCACAGCGTCATCATTTGTCGATAGTGGCTCAAGTGCGTATTGGGGTCTATTTTTCCGTCGTAGGAAGCAAACTATGGTAGGGAGAAACCCTTTGGTGGCACCAGGGCTTCTATCCTTTCTGAGAACGGGGTGGTGAGGTGTTTCTCGGTCACTGGTGATGAGATCGGCCTAGCATCCCCGCCGAGGAGTCATGGTCCCGGCACATTAGACACCTCATTCGTTGCATCCTACTTCGGCGCGGGGCACTCTGGCATTGTGGAATGATGGCTCCTCTCAGCTCCTTCTCTTTCGGTGTGCCTTTCGTCCTTATCGGTCGCCTTTGCTATTTTCCTTCTGGTGATGATGTCTCTCAGGTCAGAGCCGTGGGAGAAGCGGGTGCTGCTTCTTTCCAGGCCAGTGTTCCTGGTAGGAGGGACGTAGATGCTTCCCTCGCTGCTCCACGTACGTTTTTTGGATCCCCATTCCAGGGCTGGGGTGAGGCTCCTCTTTGTCGGAGGAGGGGGATCCTTCCTCTGTGATATAGTCCTTCGTTTGCTTGTTGCACCTTCGTCCCCGTGGTCCTTTCTCTTAGCTCTTCTCCTTAAGGGTAGCTCGTAGTTGAGCGACTTCTTCCCTCAAGGCGTTGACAGTGGCCTCGTGATCTTGATCGTTCTCCAAACGCCTTGGAGTCTGATACATTGGCCTCTTCCCCTGTTGCTTGTCATTCCTCTTTTTGGAAAGCTTATTGACCACACTCCGCTCTCGCTACAATGTGCAGGGGTGAATCCGCAGGAAGTAATGAGTCGGGTGAAAGCTTCTCCGGGCTACCCCATATCCGTTATGGAGGATCTGCAAAAATGGTAAACGTGAACTAGCCGGCGGGGTGTGGCCGAAAACCCCCTCCGACGATCTGGTTAGTGCTAGTAAATTGGGAGGAAGGAGAAGACAGAGAGAAAGTTAGGGTTCTGTGTGCATGGGACGCGTACCACCTTTGTGTCTCCTCCCCTCGTTTTGTAGACTGTCAGTCCAGAATTATCGACACCAAATCTCGTAAGTCAACCTTGTGTCACCTCCATTTTTGGTAATGGCGGCGTCTGCGCCGCATTTATTGACATGGCAGTCAGAGGCATGCAGAGCATTAAATGAGCATTAATGGTCTGAACCTTGGCCGTACGGACCTCGGTCAGTGCCTTGGATGATGGCCGCCGTGCTTCTCATCACCGAGGACGAGTGTCTTTAGTTCATACATCCTAACACTTGTTCCAAGCGGCCTTCAAAGCTGCTCATGGCCCCGACCGACCTTTCAGGTGATCGGCCAAGAGGTGTTCGCACTAGGGACAAACATTCTGGGTACCGAGCCGGGCCACTCCGAGTTTGGGTCGGGTCCCACTGCTCGTCCCACGGGGCTGGGCCCTCATTACTTTGGCCTCCTTCAATTTCTTTCCTAACTGAAGCCTCGCCCAATACAGAAACTTTCACATTTCCAAATTTCTATTAAAGAGCTAAACGAAAGCTAAAAAGGTTAAGAATAAACAAATTCGAAATTCCTATTAAACAGCTAAACCAATGCTAAAAGGGCCAAGAATAAACAAATTTCAAATTCTTATTAAACAGCCAAACTTCATTCATTATGTATATACCAATTCACTAAAAGTCTAAAACAGAGTACAAATAGGCAATGAGTTCTTGATGAAAGAAAAAAGGTGTCCCTTCATTACAAAGACACTCAACAAAGGAGATATGAACATCACAATACGATAAACAAGTTTGGTCACAAATATATATCATACCATTTTAATTTTAAACATCCCCAAAAAATTGATACTGTAGCAAGTAAATCACTTCATCACAAGCCAAAACACTTGTTGAAATCATAAAATGGGACGCACTTCGAATCAGTTTAACGTTTACTCTGAGATTTCAAACCCTTTCTTATTTTCTCTGCACTGTCATGGCTGGAATGATCACATAGAGGCATTAGACCAATGAACTTCCAGGGGCCTCCGGCACTCTGTGGAACTTTTCAGACCAAAAGGAGAAAATTACTCAGACAAAACATTAAAAAAAATTAACTAAATAACAGCAATTCCAGTTCTACATGACTCGTATGGAAAAAACCAAGGGATCATAAATGAGAACATGATTCAACTTACCTGGTATGGTACATCTTTACTTATCTTTTCTGTGAAAAATGATTTTGAACATAACAAGAATAAAATCTTCAACTAATAAAGCAATTTTTTTATAAGTAACAAATACAGCAAATTTTAATTACATGAATCACGTAAGAGAAAATCACTTTGATAAGTTCAAATGGAATAATTGTGGGACCCAAAAAAAATTCACAAATTTTTTTAGAAGACTCCTCTAATACTAAATTAAAATAGCTAATACTCAATGCTTCAATTGAAGTGTTAAAAAGAAAAAAAACAAGACCTGATTCACAGAGTCTACATATTCATTCAAGGTGTAATACTTGACTAATCCAACATGCACCTGGGCCAATGAGAACCATACTTCTCCGCCCTCAATAATAAACCCACCTTTTTCATACTGATATTTCCCTTCTGCTAAAAAATAGAACAAAATTGCATAGCAGAACATTAATAATAAACCCTAATTTACCAAACAATAGAGAGAGAGGGAAGGAGGGTTGGAGCAACGAGTTGTTTAGATAATGGTTTCCACCTGCTTTGTGCGGGGTTGGTTTAGTTGTTGTTCGGGGTTAGTTTGGTTGTTTAAGTCGAGTAATGCCCTCTGATGGGTTTGTAAGAGTGGTTGTAAGTTGTTAAGGTTGTGAGTACTGTTATGGTTATATACTAAGTCGTGTCTTTTTATATATTATTTATTACTTATTCAATAAATATTATTTTAATGAGAATCTAAATGAGAATGAATACTTATATATTTTATTTTATATTTATGCAAACTCATCCATTTATTCGTGTCGAGTATTTGATTCAGTATGTAGAGTTTGACTTACATACGGAAGATCGAATCATAAGTTCTGACAAAATAATATTTAATTAAAACTCACAGTCTAGATGGATTTAAACAAATCATTGGAAAGACTAACACATTATTTTAGTAGGCTGGTCTTGGCTACGATAAATGGTTTGAATTTGGTATTCAAAGTTCAGACTCAATGTGTTAGTACACTTGGTGTGTATTGAGTAGGATCATCGAGGTA
>JAUTBS010050244.1:0-13702 GCA_032361285.1 Aequorea victoria
GCCATTAACCTAAAAGGCCTATTTTTTTTGTAGAAAAATTATTATTATCACATAAATATATAAATTTGCATTTTTTATTTTTGTGACTAGGTGAAATAAATTGTTATGGTTAAAGCATGTAGTCCACAATTATGACGCGACTCTTTTCTTTATTTGGAAATCAGTTCCTATCAAAATCTTGGCATTTGACGTAAGAGTACGGATAAGGGCAGTCACCTTTTAAGACTTTTTTTGGACTTCTTTTGTGATAGAATATGAGAATTTTAATTGTTTTAAATTTTTTTTTATTTTTTGATTAAAATATTCTGTTTTTTCTATCTCGCCAATTTTCTTTTATAGAAAAGTACAATATTTTGATAAAAAGATAAAAAAAATACTTATTAAATACAAAATAAAAAACAATCTGATTGATTAACTTATTTGAACTTACTTTTGTCTTTTCTTGAATTTTTTTATCAAGATTTCTTACATTTTTAATTGGTTTTAGCAAAAAGATATTTAAAATTTTAATTAAATAATAAAAATTCATTAAAAATAAAGATAAACAAAATAAAATAAGACAATAATTCAATAAGCCATTAACCTAAAAGGCCTATTTTTTTTGTAGAAAAATTATTATTATCACATAAATATATAAATTTGCATTTTTTAAGATTTTCTTAAAATTTAATATCCATCCGGAAAATCCTTTAAAAATTATATCATCTGAATTAAAATCATTTTAAATCCGTCGCAGCTGGTTGAGCTAAATTTGGCCCCCTTTTTTATTGATTTTTGTCTTTTTGAGTCATTTTTTCATAAAGAAATTTATCTTTTTAGATTGCCTCCCTAAAAAGAATTAAAATAATATAATAATTTCACCAAACATCTGCTTCAATTTAAATTATTGGATAAAAAAAGCTGCCAAAAAAAAGAGCAAAATACAAATACAATAAGCAAATAAGGGCCAATTGTCCACGTTTTCACTGGAAACAGCCCACGTTGTTTGACGGTCAGAGTCCGCCAATCCACTAATTCATAATATATATAGATAAAAGGATAACCGGTTGGCTTGCAATACACAACACCAAACTTTCCTGTTCTATCATCTTCAATAATAATCGAAACTGATAGGATGAAGAAGCTAAGCATCAGATTACACGAGTCGTTACTTGCCATCCTTGCCTGGATTGCCTTGTTGACACATCCAGCAAGCTCAGTATCTGCCTTCTCCGCCGGGAACGAAACCGACAGACTCGCATTGCTTGCCTTTAAGCACACCATAAATCAAGACCCACTCGGCCTCACAGTCTCATGGAACAGCTCCATCCCTGTCTGCGACTGGCCGGGAGTTTCATGCAGCCAAAAACACCCTGGAAGAGTCACCCTCTTGAATTTACAAGGTAAGAAGCTTACGGGTTCGATTCCTCCCCACCTCGGAAACCTCAGTTTCCTCAGAGGGATCAATCTCAGAGACAATGGTTTCAAAGGAACAATTCCTCAAGAACTTGGGAGGTTGTCCAGACTTCGATTTCTCAATCTCTCCAACAACGCTTTTCAAGGGGAGATTCCGAGCAACTTGTCGAAATGTCTTGAACTGGAAGTCATCGACTTGAACTACAACAATCTCGTGGGAGAAATCCCCGATGATCTGAACTCTCTGTCGACGAGGAAACTCATTAGGTTTCATGTCTCCGTTAATAATCTCACGGGAAAGATCCCACTCTGGCTCGGGAATGCTTCTTCGCTCAATGTCTTGTCCATGGCCGACAACAATTTTCAAGGAATAATCCCAACTGAGCTGGGGAGACTTTCAAATCTGCAACTCCTTCAGATTGCCGGGAACAATTTATCTGGCACGGTCCCCGCTTCGATTTACAATCTTTCTTCGCTCCTTTATATAGATGTCGGGGATAACCGGCTACATGGAATCATCCCACCGGATATCGGCTTCACGCTTCCCAATCTCCTCGGCTTCTACGTTGGACAAAACGAATTTACAGGTCACCTGCCAGTTTCATTATCGAATGCCTCAGGACTACAACAACTCGATTTTTCTTTCAATAATTTTGCAGGAGCCATGCCTCCGAAACTCGGGAGCTTGAAGGGACTAATGAGATTCACAGTCACCACAAATCTATTAGGAACTGAGGAAGAAGGTTTCAGCTTCTTAACTTCCTTGACTAACTGCAGCAACCTCCAGATGCTGGACATAGGCAGGAACAGTTTCAGAGGTGAATTGCCCGCTTCGATTGCTAATTTCTCAAATACTCTTGAACAGCTAATTGCAGGAACGAACCAGATATCCGGGTCCATCCCTGAAGGAATCAAGAATTTGATCGGACTGACACGGTTGGTCATTTCCAGAAACTCGATCACAGGTGAAATTCCAGCGGGTATAGGCAAACTTGAAAGGCTGGAGGATCTTCGCCTGTTTGAGAACAGAATTTCAGGGGCAATTCCAGACTCAATCGGAAACATCACATAGTTGCGACAATTGTATCTGCACAGGAATGATTTGAGCGGAAACATACCTCCTAGTTTGGGAAATTGTCAGCAACTTGAGCTACTGCGCCTCTTCAATAACAACTTAACTGGTTTCATACCCAAGGAAGTTGCAAGCCTTTCTTCTATAACTCTCTCTTTCAACTTGGCACAGAACTCTCTGACGGGTCCCTTGCCTTCAGAGATCGGAAACATGAGCAAGCTCTTGGAACTGAATGTTTCGAGTAACAGATTGACCGGAGAAATTCCAATTACTATTGCCAAATGTTTGATGATCGAGCTCCTTAGTTTGGAAGACAACTTATTCGGAGGAGGAATTCCTTCAACTTTGAGCACTTTAAATAGCCTTTACTTCCTTGATCTTTCTAGTAATAACTTGTCAGGGCAAATTCCAGCATTCCTGCAGGATTTCACTCTTCTACAGAATCTCAATTTATCTTTCAATAACCTTGAAGGCGAGGTACCACAAGAAGGGATCTTCACAAACACAAGCGCATTTTCAGTTGTCGGGAACGGGAAGCTCTGCGGAGGCATGAAGAATTTAGGACTTCCTACTTGTGAGACCACTGTTCAAAAGAAAACAGGAACATCTCTTGCTGTCAAAATAGCAATTCCAGTATCTATTTCATTTTCAATTCTGTTGGCGTGTTTGTTGGGCTCTTTATACAGGATAAAGAGATCTGAAAGAAACACTTCCACCATGATGCCCGTGGATGAACAGTTCAGAAAGGTTTCTTATTCAGAGCTTCTCCAAGCAACTAACGAGTTCTCATCATCTAACTTGATTGGTGAGGGACACTACGGTTCTGTCTATAAAGGGGTTTTGGGTACCGAAGGAATGGCAGTGGCAGTGAAAGTGCTCAAACTTACAAAGAAAGGAGCTGCTAAGAGTTTTATGGCTGAATGCAATGCATTGAGAAGTATCCGACACCGAAACCTCATCAAGATAATCACTACTTGCTCGAGCATCGATTCCAAAGGTGCTGATTTCAAGGCGTTAATTTTTGAGTTCATGCCCAATGGAAGCCTAGAGGAGTGGCTGCACCAAAGTGAAGATAAGGACGAGCACCCAAGAAGTTTAAGTCTTACTCAGAGACTAAGCATTGCAATGGATGCGGCATCTGCACTAGAGTACCTTCATCATCACTGCCAAGCAGCAATTGTTCATGGTGATTTAAAGCCGAGTAATATTTTGATGGATCATGATTTGACTGCTCGAATCGGTGATTTTGGACTCGCAAGGTTTTTATCCGATAACATAAGTTCTCAAAATCAAACCAGTTCAATCGGGATAAAAGGAACCGTTGGCTATGTAGCTCCAGGTAACTAAATGCATCTTTCTCTGACTTACTATACTTACTGGGAATGCTGATACATTCATCTTTTTATACTAGGGATGAAATATCACAAGTCTAAAATCTTACGGTATCTAACATGATTTGTCACGGTTATTTGTCATGTAGAGTATGGTATGGGCAGCAAGGCATCCGTGCAGGGAGATGTCTACAGCTTCGGAATTCTCTTACTAGAGATGTTTACAGGAAGGAGACCTACTGACGACATATTCAAGGAAGGTTTAAACCTCCATCACTTTACTAAGAAAGCACTGCCTGAAAGAGTGATGGAGATTGTGGAGCCTTCACTGGTATTGGAAACTGGAAGCGATGATGACCGTGTAATGGGGAAAGCTGAAACAATGGAGTGCTTGATTGCAGTGCTGGAAATAGGAGTTTCATGCTCGAACGAATCACCTGTGGAACGAATGGACATGAGAGATGTGGTAGCAGGATTGCGCACAATTAGGAACAAAGTTTTTCATCATTAAGGTTTTTCATTTCATTCAAATAGCTTAATGAAGTTCCCGTTGTTTTGTAAACTCTTGCGTTTAAAAAGTAATAGATATCGAGTTGAAAAGGGTTTACCTCTGTATTCTGACTTCTTCTTTTTTTCTTCAAGTTTTTCCCCGCCTTGGGGAAAAAAAATTTCTAGAGAAGATAGGTCTTTACATGATTTCAGATGACAAGCTTGTTGGAAAATATGACCGAAAAAATTTATGCTCGGTGGATCTGAACATAAATATGTTATTCATAATTTTCAACAATTACAATATGTGCTATACAACATAAATGAAATTGCTGAAATTAAAGAGTATAGAATAAGCAATGCAGATCGAGTCCTACAAATGCAGTTTTCTTAAAAATGATTCACCGCCTACCGAGGGTGTTGTAGGTATCTTCACCGGCGTCACTCTCCCAGGATAAAACGGCAACGCGAGCTTTGGAACATCTCCAAGAATCGGCTACAAACTTCTCTTCGCCTGCCTCTCTCTCTCTATCGAAAATCAGAATTTATTTTCTCCTCTTGTTGTCTCTCAATCGAAATGAGAGGAAGCTCTTATATAGAGCTCCAAGAAAGGGGTTACACATGAGGATTGAATGACCATAAAACACAACATGAATTCTGAAATGAATTTAGAATTCATTCTTAGGAGTTACAGAATTGAAACCCAAATGAATACACCAATTAATTACCAATTGATTTGGGAGTTACAAGAGTTACAAAAGCCAAATTGAATTCAAATATTCCAACAACAAATTCTTTATCTAAAGAAAATGAGTAGTTTCTCTGTTAACAACGTATAAGCTCATAAGTTGATGTTTTCTATATAGTAGTGACCATTGAACGTTCAGTATGGACAACGGCAATTCAGATTCAAGAATATTTAGTATAGAATATTAAAAAGTTCCAGAGACTTGAATTGTACAAGGTTCAATTATACGAAAAGCAAATATTTCAAAGATCACTCATGCATCGAAAAGACATGAAGGATCTTCAACGGTTCCACTATAATTCTGAATAATTGAAATTAGTCTTATCACCATTCAGAACTGGTGCACCTTATGAATTGTAAGTACATTAAAAGAAAAACTTCTAACCCACTGAGAGAGAGAGGAAAACGATTTCAATATGATGCCATAGACCAATGAGAATCAGAATATTATTCTTGTTTCATTCTAAACTGTTCCACCCACTCTCTAGAGAATAATTAAACCTGCTTGAAGTGGTGCGGCACAAGCCCGCTAATCCAATCTAATATAAAAAGATGAAGGGTGCACTCTGCATCTCCTACTAAAACATTCTTTATAGATACAAAAATTATCACAATAATCCAAACATGTATACCACAAGGGATCCTCCATTCTTAAATACAAAAATACAAGCTTAAACCACGAAATTCTCAATCCCAACCATAATTACAACATGATAACCATATGTTTGTATGTTTTACAATCCAAAAAACCATATATAAAAGGTTTTCTTCTCTCAAAAGATCTTTCACCTGGCACTAGTGGACCGACGTCTACCCTATACTGAAATCTACAAGCACTTAATTTACAGGAGAGTGGACTTAGCATTAAAATAAAATAAGACTTAAAGAAATCTTTCACAAGAATTAATTGAAAATCAACTTCGCACACACTGATAAGATTAGATCTTCCAAAACATATCTTTCACACTTGATATACATTTATCAAAAGAACTGAGAATAAACTCATCATCAACGTGTTATATTTTTTCACATGCATGTATAACACAAAAAACTCAACTTACGCTTTACAGTGCCCAAGTAGTCGTTTAACCTCACGATCGGAAGTTTCGACGGTGCCGCAACCTCAATCACGACGCACTTAATTTAGAGTGACGGATATGAGGGCCACTCTTTAACCACCAGTGGTAGATGCATCTAACACCCATAAAGGACAAATCCATTAAGGCTATCTAACACCCATAAAGGGTAAAGCTATTAAGGCTATCTCACACGGGCCGGATACCCACAAGACTTGGAAGACTCAAGCAAAACATCATGCATCAAGATTTATTATGATCTCATCAAACTTCTTCATAAAACAAGACTACATTTCAGTAAAGCAAAGATCAACTTTATTTTGAATAACCACACTTTCTTCAAGAAAACATTCATGAGATCATTATCAAACATGTTATCAAAACAATTCAAGATAACAACATTTATTACATTTCATTTTAACAAGGCTAGCCACTCTCACCTTAACTTGAGCATTTCAAGGTTGACCTCCTATTTTACGAGGTGTCGCTCCTTCGTCCACGCTTGTTCCTCTAGGACCTAAATTTCATAATTATCCATGAATAAACATCAAATTATACCTCAATATGAATTTTAAGATACTACCCCTTTGACCCCATGGTCTTAAAGGATTCTTAGTTCCTCATGGAACATCGTTTTCTTAGTTCTGTCATTCTCGGTGAATTCATTTTCAAATGTTAAACCTTTATAACATATTTTGAAAAAGTTACAGAAGCTATATATGGATGTTATCTATGTTTTTTATAAAGAAATCGAATGCCAAAAGTGATCGTAAAGGCTCTGAATTACCGCTGAAAAAGACTGCTTACACATTTTTGGGTCGACTCATGCTCGATGTCTGAGAGATTTACCGAGCTATACGTTTTGGGTCGACACACCGTCCATCCTGTGTCGACTCAAGGTCTTGATTGATAGAGAAACCGAGAGCTGCACACTTTGAGTCGACTCATAGACCAACTTGTGTAGACTCATGGCCTCGTCTGTTAGGGATACCGAGAGCTACAATGTTTGGGTCGACTCAAAGTCTCGCTTGAGAGAGATATCGAGAGTATAGCCTTTTGGGTCGACTCCCGGTCTGATGTGGGTCGACTCGTATTCTCGAAAACACTGATGCTCTGTTTTCGTTATCTGTGATAAGGCTTTGTTTGGGAGAAAATCATTATTTTTGTTCATTTCTCTCAGGATCTACTACTTCTATCTTCTTCCTTCCTACATAACTCATGAATGCATGGTTCCAAAACTTCTTAAAATGAGATTTCTATGATTATTAAGAAACTAATCTAGATTCTCTTCTCTAATTTGTATAAGGATGGATAAAGGAAAAATTTACTTACATGCATGTACTAAAATGAAGAAAAATAAGACCGAGGATTCTCTTCCTCAACAAAAAGGAATATGATTCACACCTCAAGAAAGATGGAAGGTGGAATAGCGATGGTGGTTACGCCTTTTCTTTCAAAGGTCCTCCCTCACAGGGTCTTGTATGCGCAAAAACTAGCTCCCGAAAGTGTTGGGACATCAATGAGGAAAACTCCAAGAACACTTCAGAAACTTTTACACTTCTTCCTCTCCTCTTTTCTTTTTCTCTTCCGCCTCTGGTGTGAAATCGTCTCCACTCTCAGCCCCAGTGCCTTCACTGTTACGCAGATCTCCTTAATCGTTCTCTCTCTCTCTCTCTAGAACTTAGACAAATTTTGAAGTAAAGATCTCAAAGTTTCTCGATATGAGATTTTGGTCAGAAAGAGAGAGAAAGATGATTTACATAGTCCTATCCACTTGTCCCTTGTAATGATGAGTGTGTAAGGATTGATGTGACTAGACATAGAGGTTGGGTGAAATTCCCCTTCTGACAGGACTCTTACTTGCAGCACTAACCCATCAAGACTCTTTAATCATTTTTTATATATTTTATTTGTTTTTGATTCTTAGGGAGATTAGGATTAACTTGGGCTAAATTACACTTTTAAACCCTTTCTTGTTTTGGGGTTTAAGAATTATTTTTCATTGGGCCCCAATTAAATAATCGGGCCTATTTATATTTATATTTTGAATTTATAAATTATCTTTTGGACCTTTATCAAGATTAATCATTTCCAAAATTTTCTTACAATTATGAGGTGTTACATTCTTCCCTTCTTAAAAAAATCTCGTCCCAAAATTTAAATGTACTTGATGCAAAGAAATGGGGGTACTTCTACCTCATCTCCTCTTCTCTTTCCCAGGTGGCTTTCTCCATGGAATGGTTGCGCCACAGGACCTTCATTAGAGGTATGGTTTTGTTTCTCAGCACTTGCTCTTTTCAGTCCAACACTTCCACTAGCTCTTCCACATATGATAGGTTCAGTCTCAGATAAATCGGTTGCACCATAAGAACATCCGAAGGATCTGGCATATGCTTCTTTAACATAGACACATGAAAAACGTCGTGTAACTTTGATAGCTCCGGGGGCAAAGCCAGTTGGTATGCCATTCTTCTAATTCTTCTTATAATTTCATGTGGTCCAATGTAGCGAGGACTCAACTTTTCTTTCTTTTCGAACCGTAAGACACCTTTCCAGGGAGATATTTTTAGAAACACATGTTCCCCCACTTCAAACTCTAAGTCTCGTCGTTGATTGTCCGCATAACTCTTCTATATGTCTTGAGCTTGCTTGAGTCTTTCTCGAATCAACTTGATCTTGTCACTCGTGATTTGGATTATTTCTGATCCTAACAGCTTCCTTTCTCCTACTTCATCCGAGCAGGTTGGATTTTGACATTTTCTTCTATGTAAAGCTTCGTAGGGTGCCATCCCTATAGTCGACTAAAAAGAATTATTATAAGCATTTTTAATTAGGGACAAATGATCCTCCCAACTACCTGAAAGTTCCAAAATACATGCTCTAAGCATATCCTCCAAAGTCTGTATTATCCTTTCTAACTGCCCATCGGTCTGGGGATGAAATGATGTACTAAACTTTAAAGTAGTCCCCAATGCTTCTTGTAGGCTGATCCAAAACTTGAATGTAAATCGAGGATCTCGATCTATCACCACTATTACTGGTACACAATGTAAACGAACAATCTCGTTGATATACAACCGTGCATACTTGTCCATTGAGAAAGTCATCTTAATCTGTAGAAAGTGCGCCGACTTTGTCAATCTGTCGATGATCACCTAAATTGTTTCATTACTCTTAGGAGATCATGGTAATCCCGTTACAAAGTCTATACTGATATGCTCCCATTTTCATTCAGGTATTGACAAAGGCTGTAACAACCCTGCCGGTCTCTGATGTTCGATCTTTATTTGTTGACATATCAGACATCTTGCGACAAAATCTGCTACATCCCTTTTCACTCTATTCCATCAATAGTTCTCCCTTAAGTCTGGATACATTTTCGTGCTTCTCGAATGCATGGAATACATTGAGTTATGGGCTTCCTCAAGAATTTTTCTTTTTAAATCAGAGTCGTTAGGAACACATAAACGTTTCCCATACTTTAGCACTCTATCTTCTAAAACTACAAAGTCTCAATTTCCTTTTCTGATAACATCGTCCTGCAACTTAAGTAAATGGGAATCAACTTTTTGAACCTCTTAAATCTTATCTATCAACAGTGGTCGGAGCATAAGACTTGCGAGTAAGATTGTCTCCATTTTCATCGATAGCTCCACTCCTAGTGGTAACAGTTCCCGAAACAGATTTGATCGTACTTCTTGCATACATGCCACACTACCTAACGACTTCCTACTAAGAGCATCATCGACTACATTGGTTTTTCATGGATGATAGTTGATTGTACAATCATAATCATTGAGTAACTCCATCCATCTTCGTTATCTTGGATTCAACTACTTCTGAGTGAAAAGGTATTTCAAGCTTTGATGATCCGTGTAGATCTCCGTAGTCTCTCTGTACAAATAATATCGTCACAACTTCAAAGCAAACACAATAGCCGCCAATTCAAGATCGTGTATCGGATAGTTCCGCTCGTGAGTCTTTAATTGTCTTGACGCATAAGCGGTCACCTTTCCTTTTTGCATGAGTACACATCCTAACCCTTGATGTGACGCATCAGTATAGACCACAAAACCTCCTTTCCCCTAAAGAATCGTTAGGACTGGTGCAGTGGTTAACTTCTTCTTCAGCTCTTGGAGGCTTTTCTCACATTAGTCAGACCATTCAAATTTCACTATTAGAGAAAAATTATTCACGAACCTTCGATAATAACCGACCAAACCCAAGAAACTACGTATTTCTATTACATTAGTTGGCCTTCCCAATCTACAACACCTTCTATTTTCTTCAGGTCTAATTGAATTCCATCTCTGAATATGATGTGTCCCAGAAACACCACATTGTCTAGCCAAATTTTACATTTACTAAACTTGGCATACAATTTGTGTTCCCTCTAGATTTGCAGCGCAACTTTCAAATGTTCCTCATGCTCCTCCGCACTTTGAGAGTATATCAGGATATCGTCTATAAATACAATCACAAACTAATCCAAATAATCTCTAAACACTCGGTTCATTAGGTCTATAAATGCAGCTGGTGCATTGGTCAACCCAAATGACATTATTACAAACTCCTAATGTCCATATCGGGTTCAGAAAGCGGTTTTGGGTATATTTGACTCTCTTACTTTCACCTGGTGGTACTCCGATCTTAATCAATCTTTGAAAATACTCTAGCCCCTCGCAATTGATCGAACAGGTCATCTATCCTAGGCAAATGATACGTATTCTTGACTATGACCCTATTCAGCTGTCGGTAATCAATACACATCCTTAGAGTTCCGTCCCTCTTCTTTACAAACAGCACAGGTGCTCTCCATGGCGAGACACTGGGTCGGATAAAATCCTTGTCCAACAACTCTTGTAACTGTTCTTTCAACTCTCGCGATTCAGTAGGAGACATTCTATAGGGTGCAACGGATATCGGTGTTGTGTCCAAATATAGATTGATTAAGAAGTCAATCTCTCGGTATACCTGGTAAAACATCCAGAAATACATCTAGAAAGTCACTTATAACTAGTATCCTTGAGAGTTCCTCTTCTTCTGATTCGGTATCTACAACATGTGCCAAAAATACTTGACAACCCTTCTACAATAGCTTAGTTGCCTTAAGTGTCGATACAAGACATACAAGCATTCTAACCTTATCGCATTGAAACACAAACTCTTCTTCTCTTGGGATCTGAAAGATTACTCTCTTGCAAAAATAATCTAATGACGCATGATATGTGGATAACCAATCCATCCTGAGTATAAGGTCAAACTCCAACATACTCAATGACATTACATCCAACATACTCAATGGCATTACATCAATTTCCATTTATTGTTCTCCTATCCTTAACGAACACTTTCGGTAAATGGTTCTGATCATTATTTCCTCTCCAAGAGGTGTTGCAATAGTGACTGTGTAATCTAGGAGTTCAAGTATTATACCATCTACTTGTGATATGAAAGTAGGTGCTATAAATGAATGCATCGATCCCAGATCTATAAGAGCATAGACATACTTGTTAAAAACAAAAATAGTACCTGTCACCACCTCCAGTGTTGCTCTAGCATCTTGCCGAGTGATAGTAAAAATACGTCCTGGAATAATAGGTCTTTCCGCGATACCCTTTCCTCTATTCTGCATTGATTCCGCTGGTCCATTTCCCCCAGTCTTCCTACTACCAATGGAGGATGCAACCGGCATCCCTTGCTGTCCATATTGAGAGGATATGTGACTTGGTTGATTGCAATAATAACAGATAATCATTTTTCCCCCATTTGGGAAATTCTTGATGAAATAGTCAGCAACTCCGCACCAATGACACGTAGCCCCTTCTCATTCTTGCTGAAAATTTCTTTGTTCGATTGATTCCCCTTGAAACCCATGTTCTTTGCAGTTGATTGATAGCTTTGACTCCGAAAGGCCGGTGGTTTGTTCATAGCATTCTTGGAACTATTTTTCCCCCCCTTATCTGTTGATGCACTACCAAACTTGTGTTTCTTAAACTCTTCCCGCTCCCTCTTCTACATCTTTCTCAATCATACGAGTCTTGTTCACCAAACTAGCATAGCTACTAATCTCTAAGACTATCAGTCTAGTTCTAATCAAGTAGTCAAACCCTCTTTGGAACCTTCTACACTGTCTCTTTGTCTTGAACTAATAGAGGTGCATAGCGTGATAGCTCTGTAAACTTCATTTCATATTCAGCCACGCCCATATTTCCCTGAGTTAAGTCTATGAACTCTTGCTCCTTCTCACATGTACGACACAGGTTTGTATTGCTCTTCAAACGCCTTCGTAAAGCGAGACCAAGTGATATTTTGTGGCACAAGAGGCCCTGCTCCAGGAATAGGTAATTTTAATAATCTCTCAGTTGCCTCCCACCAATTATAAGTTTCTCCTCGAAACATGAAAGTGATGAGGTCAACTCGGTCATCCTTCGCTACTCCAAGTCTATCAAGAATACGCACTGCATCTTTTAACCAGTACTCAGTTTTAGCAGGATTGGTTGTTCCATTAAACTCTTTGGCTCCTAACTCCTTGAATTGTTTTACTCGGGACTTATCACCTCTTCCCACTTGCATACCAATCAGTGTGGTATTTGTCTCCGTTAGCCGGGCAATAGCCTCTAATATTCTCACAGTATGATTTGCCCGATCTGATTGTCCTGCTTGTTGGGATGCTCCATGCTCATCCCCAGCTGGATGTTCAGGGGAAAAAGACACTTTATCGAAATTCTTCATTCTCTATATTACAGAAGAGAAATGTGATAACTTTAAGTTTCAACCACTAGAACCCATTTATGACTACACTTCAACAATATTTCTTCATAAAGATTCATGATTAGGAGTCTTTTCATATCCCAAACTTCCAAGACTCACAGGTATCCTTTTAAGTCTAACGACTGAGTACAACTTATAAGGTAGTTTTTCCCAATCTAATAACTTACTATGACTTTCAATAGGAATCTACACCTGTAGAACGTGTTTCCAATCGGACCTCAAAATTAGTCAAACAAACGTCTGAAGACAATGGTACGACACCCCAAATTCCTACTCATACATATCACAACTTAACTACCCACAAATTATATCCACACAGTGCCAGACTCAACTGTCTCTACAGAACCTATAACCTAGAGCTCTGATACCAAAATGTCACACCCACTCCCCTGAGGATAATTAAACCTGCTCAGAGTGGTGCGACACAGGCTCGCTAATCCATTCTATTTGCCTAAAAACTCTCAATCAAACTTATTTTTGGTTTTGATCATAACAACAATTTGATTTGTTTGTTGCTAATGGATTAGTTGTGGTTGAGATCATATTTTAGGTTATCTATCTTATTGAAAGCTCAAATCCACATAAAAAGTCAAGAAGAAAAGGCTAAAGAATAAATTGAATGATAAAACAAATCTTGTCTTTGAAGGCCAATAAAGTGTCGACACCCTCCATCAATAGGGTCGACACCTTTTATTGAGAAGAAGAACGGTTTTGGTTCAAGGAAGAGAAGTGTCGACACTCTCTCAATAGTGTCGACACCTTGATGAAGAAGAACAGAAGTGTCGACACCCTTGCCCCATTGTGTCGACACCAAGAA
>JAUTBS010050355.1:0-13699 GCA_032361285.1 Aequorea victoria
GGTTTGGTCTTGTTCATAGCTGCTGCTGCTGGTTCATATAGCTTCTGATGCTAATTCTAAGGCCGCAGCTGGTCTTTGCTGTTGGTTTGTGCTGCTGCTGGTGTTATCCTTTGTTGTTGTTTGCTTGTTTGTCCATGGTTGCTGGTTTTCCCTCTGCTGCTGTTGCATCTTTATATTGCTGCCTCTCTTTTCCTGGGTGCTCACTTGGCAGGTGTTGCTGTGTTTTTTCGTGGGTTTGTACAAGTCCATGTTCTTCCCAGTCTGCCCTTTTGTTAAGGCCTGGTCTCATGTTTTTCTTAGGTTCTTTTTTCTAGTTCCTGTTTGTTTGTAAGTGGTTGGTAGGGTGCTGTGTTGTCGCCTGGGGATTGCCCCTTGTAAATCTGTATTTTTTGTTCTTTTATATTATCTTTAATTATCCAAAAAAAAAATGTGAGATGGAACTTCGAAAGTGTGGCTTGTGTTGGAAAGTGGGTGTTGTTTATACAACAACTTTGTGAAGGGTATGCTTGGGAAATATGAGAATGAAGTACAAATAAGATGAAAAAGAACTACATGTGCTCTTTCAACCACGACGATTATAAGATATAGTCGCGAGAGGCATAATGAAGAAGATGGTTCTAATTTTGGGTAAGTTAAAAGCCTTGGAATGCAGAAGGCACCAGAGACGTGAGCCGACGTCGTATGAAAAGAGAAGAAGTTTGTTCACAATCAATTAAAGATTATGAGCAAGTAGTTTTCACATTGTGAGTTTACTCTTAAGGACTAAAAAAGGAGTTGAGATTTAGATGAGTTAAGTTTAAAACAAAGCGAAGGGTTAATGATGCCGTGTCTTGAATGTGCAACATTTGCGGTGGAGTTACGAAATTATCAGGTCTACGAGAAGGGGCCAAATTAAATTCTATAAACTACGTGGGATGGAGAAGGAGGATGTATGGAAGGAGTAATGGAACCTCCTAGCATCCGGTGGGCTAAATTTTGGGGCGCAATTCCTATAAGAGGCGATATTGTGATACCTCATACTTCTGATAAGTGCTACGCGTCATTGAATGATGATTATTGTTCCAAACCATAGAAACAAAACCCTAAATACCAAGGAAAAAATATGATAAGATGATTAAAGTGGGCCAAAGGGATAGACTAAGTTGGAAAGGCTTGAAAGAAATAATTATAAGTATGGAAAGAATGAAAGACCATGGGCTCAAGAATTGAGTTATTGGAATTGGGCTCAAGTAAAGCCCAAAAACAATTAAAGCCTAAAAGGGAAATTGAATTCAAGTATTGGGCCAAAGATTAGAGAAGGCCCATATAGGATTATGAAAGCCCAACCTCAAGTTAAGAAGTTTCAAAGGCCAAAAAATTAAAAGGCTTAAAAAAGATTTAAGAATAAAATATTAAAAATTAGTTTATTAGGGCCTAAAGATTAATTAAAGCACAGGATGGTATTACTTTGGGGTATTGGGCCAAATAATTATATGAAGTCAATTTAATTTAATTAGGTTCAATCTTTATTATTTTAGCCCAAGCATTTAAGTTGCAAGCCCAAAATTATTTTAGCCCAAGAATTCGATACTTGGGCCCAAAGAATTAATTATGGAATTAAAATATATATATTATATATATACATATATATTTTCGGTCAAAGAGATGGTAAGAGATGAGAGAAGATTTGATGTGATGTTTTGAATTAAAAGAAAAAGAGAAAGAAAAGAAAAATGAGGAATTAATGAAAAAAAGACATGACAATAAATTATGTTTGTCTTTGTCTTGGATTATTTTTCCAAACAAGGCATAAGCCTACTTGGGCTCCAAGAATGGCTTGACAAGCCAACTAAGACAAGTCATTTCAGAACTATTCAATGAAAATGTAACTAAATAGTTGGAATGAAACCAATTAATGAAGGGAAATTTTTTCATTTAACACCCAAGCCTCCTTCTATAAATAGGGGACTTATTACATGGAAATTATTTTAGTCTCCTCTCTCTAAATTCGGTGAGGAGAAGAAGAAGAAGAAGAAAATGAGAAGGAAACAAAGAGAGGTCCATTAACCAAACAAGTAAGTAGTCTTCTTGAACTACTTTTCTATATGTCATATTCTCATCTTCAAAGTGTCCTTGAAACCCTAGAAGAGGTTTGAAGAGAAACAATGAAACAAAGATAGGAAAAGATTAGGTTTCATGAGAAACCTTTGAACCTTGACTTTGATTCCATGATCTTTGGATCATATCATATATGAACCTAGGAATACATTTCTAAAGATGTTGAAATACAATTTTAAGTGTACAATATGGAAATGGATAAGAAGGATGAATGATCTCATAAGAGTGAATTAGGGTTAGTGTTCTAACAATGAGATCAAAGAAAAGCTTGAATCTACCACTAATATTGTAAAATCAAGATGGGCTACAAAATCAAAGTAAAAAATAAATTTTATATTTTCTGGAATTGAACAAGACTGTGTGTGACCCATAATAATTTTAGTGGGATTTTTAAAATGGTTTTACAAACCCAAAACAATTTTGGGGGTTTTAGGTCCCTTGGGACAAAATAGAAGATGACTTTGGAAAATCTTAATGAATTCTATAAAAAAATCCTTAAGATGAGTCTTATGTGAAAAAAAGGTCTATGCGTCTAGTTTCATCCTAAATTTATAAACTTCAGTTTGGGTGGTCACATTTTGAGAAAATAAAATCCTACCAAACAATGCCTAACTTCAGACAAAACATTAGCCAAATTGTTTCAATCTATTTTCCGAGGGATGTGAATGTTGGGCCATTCATGAAAAAGTTATCTAACATGCTATAGTACCTCTATGTAAATTTTCATAAATTATGGAGGTCATTTAATAATTTAAAATGAATTAATTCTGAGGTTGAGAGGTGTTGGAAATTATAAAATAGTGTATTCCATGGAATTTGTGAGAATGGTTGATGCTTAGACTTTGTTTTGAGACCATGAGACTTTGAGAACCCCAAGATGGGTTATTAAGAGACCATTAGAAGGGAGATACCCAACATTCATAAAGCTCATGCATCTGATGAGATTTGGGTTGCTAAGCTTAAGTTATGTGATTATACTTATGAGGCGTCAAAACGGAAGAATTGAGTGTCGGACGTAAGGAACGACTCTGATCTACGCTACTTGAGCTCTATTTTTCTTCATCACTATCTTAGTGATTATAAGTTGTGTGATGAATATGATATTTGTTAAATACTTTCTTGAGAAATGAACTATGTGATGATTTTATGCTTGAAAATTATTGATTAAAACAAATGGCTCTGAATATAATTATGAAAACTTTTAGAATAATCTTCTAAAACATGGGTATTTTGACATAAAACTTTGTTTATGGTCCTTTTAAAAGTGTTGGTAAGGAGAGAAACCTATATGGGCTTGAAAAGTGTGAAAGTACTTGAGTTTTTGAACACTAAGTTGCGATAACTATTAAATTGTTGGCTTATGGGAATTTATGTAATTATGGTAACTTGAGAATTGTATTTCTAAGAAATAGAAAAGATGTTTGGAAACCCTATTCTATGAGGTGATCATTTAATGGTTAAGAACTTGAGTTGCGTTATTGAAATCTACTAACGTAAAGTTTATGAGAAACATGTTGTCGTATGAGAACTATGATAATATGAGTTACTATATGAAATTCGATGAGTAAATAAGAAAGATGATTTTTTTAATATGAAAATGAAAACTATCGTTCTAAAACTTATGAATTGAAAACTTGAATGGAAGTTTTGATATTACATGGTGGGTGCCCTGTGGTTGGTATATCGCACATTTGATCGTATGTGAATATATGACACGGTATAATATAAGGAATATATTGCACATCCGACCCTATATGAATATACGCCATGGTATAATGTAAGCAATATATCGCATATCCGACTCTATGTGGATATATGCCACGGTATAATGTAAGCAATATATCACACATCTAACCCTATGTCGATATATGTCCCACCTCTACCACTGAGTATTGTTGAGGTGGCCCGAGAATGATCCTTAGCCCTGTCTTGGCAAGACATTCACGATAATAGTACTGTAACAACTCCTAGTTAGGAGGCTAATACAACCCAAGGCTCTATAAAAAATGTTATTAAGTTTAATGTCATTACTAAGTAAAATATTTAATGAGAATAATTTTGAAATATGTGGCTAAGTATATTTTTACCACTACTAAGTGGGTGAATGGAATAAAAGAAATATTTATCACTACTAAGTGAGTAATGGTGATGGTACTAGGAAATCATCCACTGTGAGGTGACTGATTTGGAATCCTCTGTTGAAAGATGGTTATTGAAAATTCCTCCACTGGGAGGTGATGATAATACGATGATCTATTCTCTACGAAGAGATAATGAACTGGATAACGGTTAACTATAATTAACGATGATATGATATTTATAACTAAAGAAAATTTTTGAGAACTTTTGTTATGTATATTTCTCTCTACTAAGAGGATTGATTGAATGGAGATAAGTAACTTGGAAGTGATTTGAATCAATGTCTTCAAAATGTTTCTTTTGAAAAATATTAAACTATTTTTCATGAAAATTGTGACATGCAAATTATAATGGCTATTGTTAGTGTTTATGGTGAGCACATGGATTATCACTCGCCCCCACACAGGCTTTTGTGACAGGTACAACCGAAAGATCTGCAAGGTTGTGTGCACTGCAAGCCTATGTGTGTATGGGTTGTGGGTCTTTGGAGAGATACACCAATCCAGGGTTTTATTCTAGTTTTGAAATTTGATGCAATTTAATTATGGCCACAGAACCTCTTGTAATATGAGTTGTGGTTTGGGATTGTAAGGAAGAATTCCTTATATAATAATGGAATTAGAGAAATGATGTAGTGAATGAATGTGTGTTAGTTTTCTTAGGTCCCGTGCGTAGTGCCTCAGGGTAGGGCTTGACAGGAGAGTTACCCTGATAAGCGATCTGTGGAATAGCTATCCTATTAGATCTTCTCTTATGCTCATGGGTCTCAGCGCCCCTACATACATTCTTAAGTGTAATTTGGGATCTTCAGTCCCATCAAACTTGTTTATCTTTGGCATCTTGAATTATCTAGGCAGTCGTGCCTCAAGAAATAGGCACAAGCCTTTAATGTTAAGCATGTAGTCATCCACTTTATTATTTTTCTCCACACTTTATATGCGTATGATCTTCTCCAGGCCATATTTGAGGGTAAGATCTTCTATGGCTGGTAGGGGTTGTGGGTTCAGCGGGAGTATCACAGGAACTAGGAACCAAGTCATGTACTTGAGGGTTCAGAGGATCGGGATTGGCAATGGGTGGTGGAGCTGTATGGTGCTGATGATTAGGATCTAGGGGTTCAGGACCACGGTCATCAAAGTTTGACATTGACACTTGCATGTTGGTCACGACCTTTTGGAGGCTTTCTATCATAGACATTATGTATTCAACTGTCGGTTGTAAGACCATAGTAATTGAATCTTCGTTAGATCCTCTCTCCAGCCTGTTGTTAGTTGGATCACAGACCCATGACGACTCGACTGACTTCGACTTTGTTTTACACGCAATCTATGGATTAATTTTTTTTTGATCTTTTTATAGGAATCTTGAATCAAATGACGACACTCAACTCTGATACTCGAACATGAAAATAGAACACTTGAAACAGACAAACCTATGAGCAACTAACAAATTATATACAAGCATTGAATAGAGATCATGACTTAAACGGGTTCCTATCCTAATTTGAAAGGTTCTATGAATACCCTATATGCACCTAGAAGGTTTTTTGGATAGTCAGTTTGGTCATCCCCCAAGCAAAGATTTCAGAGTACGATATCTATTCCAAGGTGTACATGAATGCACACTTGTTCTGATATCCACAATCCTACAACCTTTTGATATACCCTAGATGAGCGTACATGGCTCAAGAGGTGGCTATTTTTCAAGAGGTTATTTTTTAGGTTCGATCCCAAGAGGCTTCAAGGTCAGAAATTCAGGCTCATTAATTAATGCAAACAACATGAATAAACTTAAATGAGAACGAATAGTGCTTTGAAGTCTAACCCTTTTAACTAGTCCCCGATGGAGTTTCCATCTATCGGCACCCCCTCTTCCTCGAAAGGAAAGAGTTAGTCCCTACCGGGATGAAGCCCTTTTGGCTGGAAAAATAAATGCGTTGTTATCGTTACTTGTCAAACCATGACATTCATAAATAAACGATCGAATCTCAATCACACGACGCCCATCAATTCAATTGCGGTTGTAAAGATTTTGAAATGAATGATTGGTACAAACTACAGTCGCCACTTGATTTTAAGGTCTAATAACCTATATGTGACTCTTTTTGGATTATACTTAGTCCTTTCATCACTATAGATCAGGTTCAGGGGCTAAGGTACCGAGTGGGAAGATGTTAGGTACTCACTCAGCCTAACCTCATGGTTAGCCTCTACTCAACACTATTGGTTCCGATTCATTAAGTTTATATATCTAACAAATGAATGAATGTGTTAAAAGGAATGACTAGGTAGGCTCATGTTCAAAAGCATTAGGAGAAAAAAAAGGTACGTGGCCATATATTCGTCTTAAGCATGCAAAAAAATGTAAAAGAAAATAACCTGTCTAGGAATAGGATCCTCGGGATTCATAACCATTTATCACCTTTCGGGATAACGAATGACAATCCATAGGTTCCTAAATTCTACTTATCTAGCTACCATACAAACAATCAATTCTCAACCTAATGGTTCAATCAAGGTTGTGCTCGTGTGCAAATTAGTTTTAGCAGTTAACAATCAGATGTGAACTAGATCGCATGGTACAATGTTCTTGGTGTACTAGTCACCATGGCACTATGTTTTGAGAGCAGTAAATCCTAACATGGGTTCTAACATGCAATATGCGTTTACTAATGATACTTCTACAAACGATAAAAACCTAATGTTGTAGCATGAAAATCAACTTTTTATCAGCATTTTTGAAAATTCTTTGAAAAAATATGTAGTTTAGACATAAAATGTCAAAAATATGATTTTTTGGCTGGGAGGCCTCAGAATGGGTCAGAATGGGCCTAGGTGGGCCAGATTTCGGAAAATACCCTATAACTTATAATTATTAAAAAATTGGTTTTCAAATCATAAATTATGAAAAGTGGGCCCCACTCGGGTCTCGTATCGAAAACTTACATTTTTTAGAAATGAATCATACAGAGTTTCAAAAGGTTTGAAAAGCATATGATATATGCATAAATTCTTATGAAAACAGTTTTGGATTCATAAAAACACATCATCGAAGTGAAAAACATGCTTTGATAATAAAAAACCATGAGTTTTGGCCATTATCGGGACGTGCATAAAAAATAGACATAGGAAGGAAAAGTGTTTGAAATATGGAAATGATTTTGAAGATGGCTAAGGAATGTTTTAAAAGCAAAGAAAAAGTCTTATTTGAGCCTTAATCGTCTTGAAACCCATTTTTAAAAGCAATAAAGCATGCATGTCGATGCCTATCAGGTCGGAAGTCGATAATTGACTCTATCCTAAACTAAGCACTATATGACTACATTATGAATATATTAACAATTATAAACTAATTAAGAGAAAAAAGAAAAACAAACCTTGAATCTTAGATCGCCGATGAGCCCGACGTGCTCTCAAGTTTACGATATTTGAAGATGAACTCAAATGATTCCTTCTTCGATCGTTCCGATATCCGAACACTCAAATATTGAACTAGAGGATTCAAAGTTCTTAAAACACGGATCTTACAACTCATAAGTCGTTAGATCCTTCGGGAACACTAAGGCATTCCCTAGTTTTGTTCGAACTTTGAATCAAACTTTATTGGAATTATTAAAAGGGAGGGGAAGGGACCTTTATATAGTGGTGAAAGGGAGCTACAAACCTTAGTTTTTTGATGTGGGACTAGGCTGAAAAAGCCTAGGACACAACTTGACTGATCAAGAGGTGACCTGGTCAAAAATGAGTTTGCTCGGGCCAGGACTCCTGTGGGGCCAGTTCGGCCATAGGGAAGGAAGCCACAAGGGAGGGCCAACCCTCTATTCTTGGGTAGGTTCGGTTATGTGGGGGTTGAGGAATATTTTTTCTATCTTTCAGGTGTTTTGGGGTTTTTGGAAGGCAATAAGGACTTACCCATGCTTTGAAATGGATACTAGAAGGATTATACAAGGTGTTTGAAAGTTGGTTGTCTTGAAAACAAGACTCGATGAATGATAGAAAGGTGTTTGAAAAAGATCGATCGAAAACCATCTAAATCGGATGTAGGTTTTAAAAGAATTTTAACTTTGAGTGACTTTCGTGTATATTCGATCTTGTTGGGAAACCATTCTTGTTTTGGGAAATGTGTTCATCATAGGGCAGGGCTAACTAGTGGGCCAGTACATTATGCCGGTTAAAATGGGGTTTCTACAAAGACAGACCAGGAAGGGAAGAAACAACAGTCGAGCCAGAGAAGAAAGAAGAAGAAAATGAATCAGTGCTAAGACAGTTGAAGAAAATGAATGTGAACATCTCAGTATGGGCCCTACTCATAGCCCCTTAAAAACATCAAAAAGTTGTGCTGAATGCACACAATAGGGCCCATTTATCTATAGAAACAACGCAAGAACAACTAGTGGGAATGATAACACCAACCAAGCTGAACAATGTAGTGGCCTTCATAGACCAAGACTTGTTGGCCAGAGAGTATGACCACTACAAGCCCCACCACATCACAGTAGAGTGTCTACAAAAGTGGGTACAATTGCTGCTGGTAGGTAATGGCTCGGCTCTAAACGTCTTCCCATTGCGTACATCATAGTGTTTGGGGCTGAAGGGCTTTGCGCGATCGACTTAGGGAGTTCAGGGGTAGGACGATACTCGCTGGAAAGTAGTGGGAACAGTGACCCTGAAGTTGGAGATTGAACACATGACCTCAGATGTGGAATTCCAAATCCTATACGTGTCATCCTCTTTCAACCTATTCCTAGGAAGGCCCTAGATCCATTACTTGAAGGTCGTCTCTTATACCCTACACCAGAAAATCAAGATGGTTTGAGAAGACGTAGCACTAGTGATTCATGGAGACCCGACCATTCGTCCTACAACTAGGAACAACCACCCACTCCTGGAAATCCAGCTAGATGAGGAGGCATCATTTCTCATAGGATTCAGTTTTGAAAACAACTGCCACATTAGCTATGAGCCACGACTAGGGACTTCACATAAATACCCCTGGAGGATTATGTGGACACAAGCATCGCAACCATGCTGAACAACATTGGGTTGTTCCTTGGGATGGGTCTGGGACCCAAACACTAAGGTATTTATACTTCTCCAACTATACTAGTTCAATTTCATAGATATAGTCTTAGTTTTAGGGAAACTAAAAAGGACGTTATGTGTTATTCAAACAATGACCCTAGAAGGAGGGTGAATCGGGTCTTTAAAAAATTCTTCTCGTTTAAAAATTATTTAAACAATATAAAGAAATCAAGCAATATATATATATATATATATATATATATGTATAAGCACAAACAAATAATATGGAGAGGAAGGGAGAAAGAGAGATGACACCATTGATTTTATAGTCGTTCAGCGATTTAAGCCTACTCCCACTCCTCAAACTCCTCTTGATATTTTTCCACTATCTTCAAGCACTTACGGGTGTGCTTCAAATCTTTTATAAAGATTCAGCAAGTTGCGTTCCAAAGCCACCAAGCTTCTAGCCCTTGTGATCTTCCTTTTGAGTTCCTGCCTTTGAGTTGCCACTTGGGTCGACTGTGGTTGCTGCGTCTTAGCTCATAACTGCTTTGGGTCGACTCATATCTTTCTTGGGTTAACTCAAATAATGTCTCTACAATTTTACTGAGTGATGGTAACTTTGGGTCCACTCACATGTTGTCTTTGTCGTTTAGTTGATGCGTGGGTTGATACACTTCAGCTCAAATCCCTGGACTCAAAGCTTGGGCCGACTCATGGTCGATGCAGAGAATAGATCTAGAAAAACATTTAACTTGGGTCGACTCATAGAACATTTTGGGTCGACTCATAGTCGGTTCTAAAGTGATTCTGTAGGAGATCCCAAGCGACTGTCTATTTGGGTCGACTCACACAATATCTTGGGTCGACTCAAACCTTATAATTTTTCTGAAAAAATTATGTCTTGATTCTGAGATAGTGCTCTGTTTGGGAACTAAATTAATGATCTTATAATCATCTTAATACTTGGTTTTTCACCTGAAAAAACTTTAAATCTCATTCAATACAATGTCAACCCCAATTATGGGTGTTAACCATAAATAATCATTTAAACCATTTGAATATAGATTGATTTAAAAATATGTACAAAGACATTTTGAAAATGATGTTAAATGATAGATCATCATCTTAACTTATCAATGCTTTGTTTGTTATCATTAAAATCAATAAATTATTTATTTAAACCTTAGGGCTAACATTATGCAGATGGCAAAGGAAGCCCGAGAGAGAGCTAAAGCCAAGAGGGAAGGGAAGGTTCTAAATTACCAAGCCACAACACCAACACTGACAATGAATGGGAAATTGATCTGAGAGGGGGACACTCTGCCCTTTTGCGGGTATCCCAAGCCATAGATGGACCTAAAGATAAAAATCAGATTCTTGATTCTTGAGATCTTTTTGAACGTCCACACCCATCTAAAATATGAAGAAGAAAACAAGAAGGAGCCAGAGGAAGCGTCAGTCAACTTGATCAACCTAATAGATGAATGTTCATTGAAACGTCTTTTTACTGACCTCGCCATCGAGGGCTCGCCAGAAGATTCTGCAACGATGATGCTGGAAGACGAAGACCTCTCAAGCCTTATGTGGATCATAAACAAAAAAATAAGCTTAATAACTAGAATCTTAAAAAGATTGTTGAAATGAATGTTGAATCATCTCAGTAGTGCGACGCAGAATCTAATTTTGATTCTAAGTCTGAGTCAGTGTCTAATGAGCATTCTAGTGAATCCACTTTTAATGAGTACAGTTGTGAGTCTGATGTAAAGACTGGGTCATTTTTCAAGCACATATCTCATCTTTCTATTTCTTTTGAGTCTTCATCTGTTATCCTTCCTCTTAATGGTAATAAAACAAAAAAGAATTTTGCTTACTCTGTTATGCCTAAAATAAAATGTGTGCATCCTAATAATAAAGATAATGAAATACTAAAAGATATAAAAGAAATAATTGAATTTGAAGAAGAGAGGTGTGCCCAGCCCATTATGGAAGAAATCATAACAATAAATCTAGGTGATGAACAAAGTCCTAAACAAGTTCAAATTGGTTCCACTCTAATTCTAGAAGAACACAAACAATTGGTCAAAATTTTAAAAGAATACAAAGATGTTTTCCCTTGGTCATACGACGACATGCTTGAAATCGATCCCGAGATTGTCCAACATTGTATTCCTTTGTATCGCGATGCCAAATCTGTGAAGAAAAAGGTGTGTAGATTTAGGCCTGACTAGTTGCTAAAGATAAAAGACGATATCACAAAACAACTCAAGGCAATATTTCTTATGGTCGCCAAGTATCGAAAGTGGGTAGCCAATATAATGTCAGTACCCAAGAAAGATGGAAGGATCCGAGTCTTTGTAGATTTTCGAGATTTGAACAAAGCTAGTCCCAATGAAAAATTTCACTTACCCTATACAAACATCCTGGTCTATAACGCTGTGAGTCAAGCCCTATGGTCATTCATGGATGGTTTCTCAGACTACAATCAGATTTTGATGGCACTATAAGATAGAGAGAAGACTGCATTCACCACACAATGAGAAACATATTGTTATAGAGTTATGCCTTTCAGGATCAAGAATGTCGGGGCGACTTACGAGAGAGTGGGGACTAGCCTACTACATGATATGATTCACAACAAAGTAGAATTCTATTTAGACGACATGATCATAAAGTCAAAAGAGAGAACATGTGACGTAGTATCTTTAGAGAAGTTCTTTGAAAGAGTTAGAAACTACAAAATGAGACTAGACCCTTAGAAGTGCACATTTGGAGGAATCGTAGGCGAATTTCTAGGACTCATGATCACTCGGAGAGGGATTGATGTAGACCCATCAAAGATTAAGGTGATCATAGAGATGCCTGCGCCAAGAACAAAAAAAGAGATGAGAGGTTTCTTAGGATGAATCCAATACATCAGCCGGTTGTACGCACCACATTTTTATTGGTGATGATGCACTTCCAAAAATGAGGATAGCTTCCAACAAGAATGAATCGACACGAGGGTTGCTCAAAGTTAGGTTTTCGTCAAAACCCCTCCACATTTTGAATGATATTTTACCCTTAAAATCTTCTTTTCGACCAAAATAAACCTCAAAAAATACATTTTAAATCTTTTATTTTATATTTCAAAAGTTTGCGTGCACGCTCTTTCCTTTTCAGGATGTCACATTCCCGTTTTGATCGGTTTTCAAACCAATCTTATTCAAGAGCCTCTTTTTCACCCATAAAATCTTATTTTAGTCAAAAATAACTTTAAAACATATTTTAAACCCCTCTCTTGATGTTTCAAATGTTGGGATGAATCCTTTTTACTTTTTAGGATGCCCTTGCCTTCGTTTCGATCGGTTTTCGACAAAGCTTTTCCAAAAGTCATTTTATCATCCATCAAATCTTGTCTTTAATAAAAACAACTTCAAAACATTTCTTTTAGATCTATTTGTTTATGTTTTCAAAGTTGTATGACCCTTTCTTGGTTCCCAGGACATCCAAAACCCTTCAAAAGACTAAATCAACCAATGAGATTCCCCAAAGGACAGACCCACCATCGGGGCCCGAGCGAGGAGGGCCGGACCATCCATGGGGGATGACCAAGCCCATAGGGTCAGACTGGTCATAGGGGAAAAGCCAAGATGGCTGGACCGGCCCTTTGGGCATTCCCATGGACGACGAACTCCTTTTGGTCTAAGACTTTTTCTAATTGGTCCTGTCTTATCCCACCTTATCTCACCTTTGTCCCACATCATTTTTTAGACATTTTGAAATCCATTCTAGTCTCTACAAAAGGGTTCATTCACCTCCCCTTTCAATTCGTTCAGAATTAATCGATTCAGAGTTCTAAAAAATAGAGAACGCGTTTGCGTACTCGAAGGATTCAGTGACATACGGGTTGTAAAATCTGTTGGACCAGGTTTAACTCAGAAGCCCTAGTTTATCTAGCTAGGATCAACCCAAAGGAGGGGGGTGAATGAGCTGATAGGAAAACTTTTAAACTCTTTTAAAATTAATCAGTTAATGCAGTGGAAATAAAGCAATTAAGAACATAAAATAAAGAGTTTAAGGGAAGAATGATGCAAACACAATTTTTATAGTAGGTCGGTCAACTCGACCTACATCCACTCTCCAAGTCCCTTGAAAATTTACTATCAGATTCTTAGGGTGAATCGAAACCTCAATACACGAATTACTTTAGGGTGAATCGTAACCGCCTTCTTCGTATCGGGTGAAGAGCAACCACCTTCTTCAAACAACGGCGAAGAGCAGCCTCAACCAGATTGCTTAAGTGGGTGAATCAAAACCGCCTTCTTCAATCAAGGGTGAAAAGCAGCCATTGAATCAGTTTTCTTGAGTTGGTGTTTTTGGAATCAAGCTCTTGTAGTGGATGAGGTTTGATGATCTCCTTTGTGAGATGATTTACAATCAAGTATACCTCACTACAATAA
>JAUTBS010050466.1:0-13696 GCA_032361285.1 Aequorea victoria
TACTCGGCACAACGCAAACTACTTCGCTCTAACTTTCCATCTCATCATGAGACCAAAACATGATACCAACACTTTTGGGAAGAATTTCTTTGACAATCAAGGGCGTAATTCAACACCATTCCCACAGAATTTCCTTTACGAACAAGGGTGTAAACATACACTCTCTCAACCAACTCATCTTTTCCACGATGATTCCAATAAATCCACTATGTAACGAGTCTCTCTCGTTGCTCGGCGAGGCGTAGTTTGGTATGCCCACAATACATTGTGAAGCTCATCAACCCATCTTCCCTTTGATCTTTCCAGCTGCTTCTTTATTCCATCCAATATAGTTTTGTTGCTGGTCTCGGCCTGCCCATTGCATTGTGGATAGGCCGGAGTGGAATTATAGAATTGCACACCTAGTTCGGCCAAGAATGTCTGGAATATCCTCCCATCAAACTGGGTCCCGTTATCCGAGACAGGAGCTCTAGTAATCCCAAATCTTGTGATGATATTCTTCTAGACAAATTTCTTTATATCAGCCTCTCTGATATTGGCTACAGGCTCCGCCTCAACCCATTTCGTGAAGTAATCTGTGGCTATTGTAGTAAATCGTCTATTATTCATGGCTCTGGGTAGGGGTCCCACGATGTCCAGACCCCATTGAGCAAAAGGCCAAGGGCTCACAATTGGGCAGAGCTCCCCGACTGGCTGGTGGATAAGAGAAGCGAATTTTTGACATTTTTCGCACTTCTTGACGTACTGCTCGACATCCTTCTGCATGTAGGGCCACCAATACCTTTGTGTGATTGCTCGGTGTGCTAGGGCTCTGCCCCCGATGTGGCTCCCACAAATACCCTCATGGATTTCAAAGAGCAAGTCTTCTACGAGACTCGGGTGCACACATAATAAGTATGGCCCAGTAAACGAGCTTCGATATAGCTTATCTGTTGGTGAAAGCCAGAATCGAGCGACTTTTAGCCTTATCTTATGTGCCTCCCTCCTTTCGGTAGGTAAGTGATTGGTTTTGATGAATGTCGAGATAGGATCCATCCAGCTCGGGCTGATCTCGATGGGGAGCACATCCATTCGGTCCTCAACTCGTTCAATGCTCGGTCGGGGCAGGAAGTCAATGGTAATCACCCTCAGACTTCCGAAAGCTGATGCCGAGGCAAGGGATGCTAGAGCGTCTGCATGGCTATTTAAATCTCGATCAACCTATTTTATGCGAAATGTCTTGAAGGTTTCTAACTCTTTCCTAGCCTCTACCAAATATTTGGACATTCTTCCGTCACGAGCTTCATAGAGACCAATCAACTGGTTCACAATTAGCTGAGAGTCACTGTATAAGGTAACTCGGTCACATGGAGCCTCATTGCTGCACACAGTCTGGCCAAAAGGGCTTCGTACTGTGCCTCATTATTGGAAGCATAAAAACCGAGCTTTATTGATTGTTCTAGCATAATCCCGTCCAGGGAGGTAAGCACAATCTCGACTCCTGCCCCCTTATCATTTGATGCACCATCTACTTGTAGATTCCAAGCTTCGCCTGTCAATTCTGTCTCACTACACATTAATCCACTATTATGCCCCTAGCTCAATTGGGGAGAGATCCCCTGTCGAGGTAGGCTTCGGCTGGTCGACAAATACAGTTTCGGCCCTCAGCGCCGTAGTAAGAGCAAATTCGGCAAGAAAATTGACCAAAACTCGTGTTTTGATTGCGGTTCGTGGTTCAAAGGTGATATGATGTTTACTGAGCTCGATGTCCCATTGAGAGATCTGTCTGGTGAGATCGGCCTTGCAAAGAAGGGCTTTTAAGGGGTACTCTATCACAACTGTGATGGGATGGGCCTAGAAGTAATGGATCAACTTCTGTGAGGAAATGATTAAGGCGTACGCGAGCTTCTCTGTGGGTAAATAGCGTGTCTCGACATTAGAGAGAGTTTTTCCAACATAATAGACTGGCTGATGGTTATCACCGTTATCTCGTACAAGAATGCCGCTTACTGCATGCGTCGAAACAACAAGATATAAAAAGAGAACCTCCTCCACCACAGGAGTGGATAAAAGAGGCTGTTCGATGAGATACTTCTTTAAAGATTCAAGGGCTTGATAAGCCTCCTCGGTCCACAAGAACCCTGCATGTTTTTTCATAATCTGAAAGAACATGCGACATTTATCTGAAGATTGGCTAATGAATCGGTTTTGAGTCGCAGCCATCCCTGTAAGCTTTTGTACCTCTTTAATGGAAACGGGCCTTTGTACGGTCTAAAATGCACTGATCTGGTTTGGATTAGCCTCGATTCTGCGGTATGTGACTATGAAAATGATAAATGTTCTCGAGCCGACTCCGAAGACACATTTGGACGTGTTTAAGCGCAATTTTTGTCACTTCAGGATGTCAAACACCTTGCTTAGGTCGGCTAGGTGACTGTTTTGTGCGGTGGTCTTGACTACCATATCATCAATGTATGCCTCCATCGTTCAGCCCATTAGGTGGCCAAACATCTTCGTGACCATCCTTTGATAAGTAGCCCTGACATTTTTCAACCCAAAGGGCATGACAGTATAGTAGTATGTACCCCTGGGAGTAATAAAGGTAGTTTTCTCCTGATCTGGCTCGAACATTGCAATCTGGTGATAACCACGATATGCGTCCAGGAAGCTCATCCTTGTGTGTCCGGCCATGGAATCCACTAATTGAACTATTTTGGGGAGAAGGAAACTGTCTTTCGAGCAAGCTTTATTTAAATTAGTAAGATCGACGCACACCCTCCATTGCCCCATCTTCTTCTTCACAACCACCATATTAGACAGCCAATCAGGGTATTGTACTTCCCTTATGGCCTCAACTTCGAGAAGTTTGGCCACTTCTTCTACTACGGCTTCAGTTTGCCGAGGAGCAGAACGCCTGGTGCGTTGCTTCACTGGTTTGTATGTCGGGTTGACGTTTAACTGATGATGGATGTACGTTGGATCAATCCTAGGCATCTCGTATGGAGTCCAAGCGAAGACTTCAAGGTGTGCATGGAGAAAATCCACTAGATGAGATCTTTCCTCATCCCCCATAGTGGAGCTAACCATGAAGAACCTTTCGGGTCCTCCCCCTGTGATTGGAATGGGGAGGAAGACTTCCACAGCCTTTTATTCGGCAGTAGTGCCGACATCCTCCAGGATCATCTGGTCGGGAACCTCCACCAGCTGCACTTGCCCACCGGGACGCTTGCGTTTGAGTGCAAAAATAAAACAATTCTTCGAGGCGAGTTAATCGCCATATACTACCTCCACATTCTCCTCGGTAGGGAACTTCAGCATTTGGTGATAGGTAGAAGGCACGGCTCGTAACTCATATAGCCATGATCATCTTACAATGGTATTATAGGCTGAAGGGAAATCAACCACTAAGAAGTCGGTCTCCACAGCGATGGACCCAACACTAATGGGGATGGTAACCCTCCCCATTGGTCACGCAGTCTGAGAATTAAACTCTATCAAGGGGGTCGGGGATGGGGTTAAGTCTTTTTTGCCCAAACCAAGCTTTTTGAACAAATCATAATACATAGTCTCGACCGAGCTACCCTGATCCACCAAGATTCATTTAACATTGAACCCAGTCATGTTCAGTGTTATGACCAGAGCGTCATAATGGGGGTGCTGAACCCTACAGTAATCCTCCTCTGTGAAAGCAATCTCGGCCTGTTGGTCGTGAGATCTCGGTCACTTCCCTACTGCTTGGACAGTCATTACTGTTTGAGTGTGTCGAACCTTTTAGACTTGGGCCCTAAGGCCATTTTTCTGGCTATGATCCATCAGTCCATGTATCATCGATATATCCCCTCGGGTTGGGACAATAGGAAGGACCACCCTTTCTCTTCCATTGGCAGTGCCGAAATCAGCTCGGCTCCTACTGTCAATGTATTTCTTAAGATGGCCTTGTTGTACCAAATCTTCTAAGTGTCTTTTATATGCGTAACAATCATTTGTTCGTGCCCCCATTCCCGATGATAGGAACACCTCTTCTAAATTCCTGCTTGAATTCTTGCATGTACTGAGGCTTCTGACATTTTGGGAGGCCATTGGAAGTACGACCTCTCCTTAATTCGGGGGAGCATTTTATAAATTGGTTCGTTCAATATAGTATTGATGAATATTTTTGTATTTTTGTATCCATCATCGCATTTGTTTGGATCGAAATAATTTGTTCGGCCGCTATCCCCTCTTGATCGTTTATGTTGGCCTTCAGAAATCCAAACACTGGGCCTTTTAGGGCTTGTCATGATTCCATCCACCTCGGCTATCCCCGAGTTCTCTTACTTCCGAATATACTGCTCTCCCCGCCGCATTAGTTCGACGATTGTTTTTGGTGGCTCCATCGTCAGAGCACCCCTTAATTCGCTCCCTGGGGTGAGTCACAGGCAGAAGGCCGCGACTACCATTTTCTCTCTACAATGATCAATCTCATTGTATACCTTCTAATATCTGCCAGTATAGCCGCGCAGGGGCTCCTTTTTACTTCCCTTAAGCGCCAGAAGAGTGTAAATATCTCTCGAAACCTTAGTACAAGTTATGAACTGTGCTACGAAGGCTATGGAAAATTCTTTCCAGCTATTGATGAAAGATGCTGATAGTTTGTCAAACCACCTTAAGCCGATTTCCCCGAGGCTAGATGGAAAGACTTTACACAAAAGGGAGTTGTTGCCACTCTACAAGGTCAACATCTGCCTGTAGTGGCTGATGTGTGCATTGGGATCCATCTTAGTATCGTAAGAATTGAACTTGGGGAGGGAGAAACCCTTTGGAGGAAGCAAGGATTCAATCCGAGCCGAAAAAGGAGTAGAAAGAAACCTTCTCGGTGAGATGTGCGGCCTTAGGACCGAGCTGACGATGGTGGATCCTCTGCCGCCGGGTCGAGGTGTTGTGTCAGCTAAATCCCTGGACGGTCAGACTTCCACTACCCGTTGTTCAGCGATTTTTCCCTTTGACTTTCCTGTTCGTCGACTGTAACCTGGCCGAGATGAGAATGTAAAGGATTGCTCCTCGGTACTCCATTAGGTTGAGGAAAAATAACTACTTTCGCTGGAGCTAATCCGCTTGTTATGGGAAGGTTGTGGGGCCCTTCGATTTAGTTCAATCTTACCGGAACGAGATGTCATCGGGGTTGTTCTCTCTTTTAGGTTCCTCCTTCTTGAGCAGCAGCCCAGGGCTTTCTTGGGTGAAGGAAGAGGCCGAGATCTGCTGTGGATAGGATCGTGCTGACTGGTGGCGTCGTCTTCTAGTTGTCCCTTCTCAGTTTGGTGGAGCTGTAAAGTCGCTTTTAACTCAACAATTTCGTTTTGCATTTGATTGAAAGTAGCATCGTGATGGGACTCTTCCTCGAGCCATTTAGATATTTGCTGTTAGGGTATCTTCCCCCATTGTTCGGCTGATTTCATGGCTAAAATTTTCTCCAAGAGGCTTTGCGTAGGGCTAGACCAGTCCGAGCATGTTTTGGATGCAGATGCCATGAGATGGGATCAAACTTGTATGATCTCGTCGTTCTCACAGACGGTGCCAAATGTGCGAGCAAGGATACTCACATGGGTTGTATGGATTGGGCTTCCTCGGACTAGGCTCTGACCTGCCCAAGCATGCGAATGGATGTGTTTTGGATCTGCACAAGAAGAACACAATCACTGTCCGGTGGGGTATTCTCGTTGGAATCCCTTCCGATGACGAAGTTAGCACAGGACAAAATAGAACATGAAGTTCGCATCAACTTTAAAAGGCCCTCTATTTTCTTTTTCAAAATCCCCCTCCTTTGTAAAAGGATCCTCCTATTTATAGGCAGAGTTTAGGACATGGGGGACAAGATGTCCATTTCATCAAATTACTGTCTACGCTTTTCTCCCTTACCTCCAGCTGAGCCTAGCCAAAGTGATGATCAGAACCTTCTTTCTATCATTTCCACCATAAATGCCATTAATGTCACTTACAAAGATCTGATTATTCTATGATGCCCCTTTACTGCTCATTGATGGCGCATTAAATGTCCAGATGTCAGTTTTTCCCATCATTCAACTTGTCACGATCAACCTTTATATCTCGACCTCGTGTATGAGCCATGCACTAGAAGCACGTGATCGGCCCTGTGTACGAACTTACTCAGTTTGGCCTCGCTTACAAGCTTACTCGGCTCGGCCTCACTTACAAGCATAAGCTCGGCAAAGACCAACATACCCTTCTTTGTCTGTTCCCTCTTTTATCCGACCCATACTTTATGGGCCCGGGTCATGTTGAGGGGACCCGGGTCTATCCTAAACTGGGCCCCTTCATATATATAGGGCTAACTTAGGTGTGAATATTGGGATCTCCCCATAATTGGGTTGATACCGTTTTATAACTAGAAAAACTTTAGGTGTTAGTTACGGAGTAGATTTCGCGCCTTTGACTTGGTGTTTACTTGATGACTGATCACGGGTGGATGTTGAGCTGTGACTTCATATACACTGATCAGGCTGACTCAACTGTGTCGAGTGGTCTTCTTAATGGAGTGGTTACAAGCACATCATGAGGAGAAATTTCAGGCATTAGTTATAGAATAAACGTTGCGCCTTTGACCTAGTTTTTATTAGCCGACCAAGGGTGAATCCTAAGCCTTGACTTCATATACTGATTGGGCTAACTCAATTGTACTGAGTGGTCCTCTTAACCGTTTGGTGATCTCAGTCATTCATGGGCGACCGTGTAGATAGTACTCACTAGATGTCTCTTATTTTTTAGCCTAGCACAGTAGGCGATGTTGGAAATATAGATTATCTTCTCTGGAATGGCGATTACACATTGTACGAGGTGTCGTTTGCCTCTATCGAGATGGATGACGGTTACATAGTACTCCTGGTGTTACTTTGCATTAAATGCGTATCTTTTCCAATCGTCAGAACGCCTGATGATTGGTCTCTTCTCAACATGTGGCTTAATCCCGGTGGTTAGATATTGCACGTCGGAAGGTCGGGATTGGTCATCCTCAGGGCCGTTGGATCTGGATACTACTTTTGATCTCTGTCATTCAACCTGTGTTTTAAACTTGAAGAGCTGGGGGACTTTGGAACACTTTGCCTCCAATTTCGAAATTCTCTTCCTTAATCACTCTCATTCTCCTTTCCTTCCCCTTTGGTGAATCCCTCATCGTCTCTAGTGAAGCTTCATCCATTATTTCCAGCGTCAAGCTCTATGGTCGACCATTTCCTTCGTCCTCAAGTAGATATCCGTCGTTCGTTCTTTCCAATAAGTCTTCCTTTACTACCTTCTTTTCATTCCCTTTCACTCATTTCTAAATCAAAAAGAAAAATTTAGCTTTCTTGAACCTCAAATCTGCATAACCAAAACTTTATCCTATCTTTTCTCCACCTTCCCCAGCTTTCTTGATCAACTAGATTGCATTTTTTTCTCGAAGCTTTGGTCTACCTCTCCCGATTGAACTTTTTGTTTTTTATTGCCCTCCCTTTGAGCATATCACCATCAAAACCTCAGAGATTGTTAAGTATCTCCTTCCTATCATAAGGAGATGTACAATGGAATACCTCCAAGAGATCTAATCATTGAGATTGGGAACTCTGACTCTGAGAGGACTTTCTCATCTCGTAGGTGCTCTGCCCTCTCTGTTCGCAGCCCATTTCCCCTCAATGGTGGGGAAACTTCAAGTTTCACGGCCCAATTTTTTTGAGGAGGATGGCCAAGGCTTTGTTGCTGAGTCCATAGTCTCTACTTCTTGGGCATCGAACTTGGAACGTCTACGTAAGACATACTTTATTTCCTCATTTACCTACTGTAGGGTTCCTATTGCCACTGACCGAGCATGCTCAGGCTGTCTCGGGGAGGTATGCTTGTATGAGAATGTCTTTCAAACCGGTTTTCGCTTACCCTTCCTTAGAACCATTAGGAAACTCTTAGAATTCTTGGGTTTATCCCACGGCCAATGGATACCGAACGATTGGAGAATCCTACTCAGCACAATCATACTATGGGAGGAGGCTAGCGACGGTCAATTCCACCTGATCGTAGAGGAATTATTGCGCTGGTATTAACCCAAGAAAAAATAATATGGGTGATACTTTTTTCAGTCTTGGCTGGAAGACCGAGCTCTCATTCAAGGTTGTTCCACATCCAACAAACACTAAAAGGAGAGGTTCTTTTTCATCTCCGACGAGGGATGAGAGTTCCATTCTTAGGAGGATATCGACCCTCATACTCCTAGAGTCATACTATACTGGGAACGAACCCGAGTTGAGGACATCTCAGTCGAGCCTCAGATAAACAACGAAGCAAAAGCCTGAGTCAAAGGTGCTAAGGACTTTCCCTCAAGATCCTTCATTTATCTGGTGACTCCTCAAATACTAAGTTTCTAACTGCTTAGCCTTGTAGCCCCTAGTGAGATTTTCTTACATTTCTTATTTTTTGTTCTTTTGACTTTATGCTCAACTGATCTGGTTCTAATCTCTGTTTTGTTGATTCTGTGCAGAAAATTCAAAAAGACTGGATGAGGCTTTAATGTCAATGATGCGAGCCCGACCGACCAGGGAGTCTAAGCCCTCAGTTGTCAAGAGGCCAAAACTCCTTCTGAGGAGAAGGGGTTGATCAATTCCTCTCTCTAGCCTAAGAAAGTGGTAGTGGAACTGGACCCTCAGGCCGAGCTTCCATCTGTATCAACTCCATTTCCATCCGCCTCCTCATCTCTTGCTCCTACTCCGACCGATCCCAGCGGCCAAGCTTTCCTAGCACGCAAGCCCAGGGATATGCTCGCGAACTTTGAGCTGGCCATGGCCAAGATAAATATTTTTTTTTTAAGACAACGATTCCTTCAATGATGCCTCCTTTCCCCAACTTGCAAGGAATCTTATCCTAGATTTTACTCGGGTAAGAAGTCTTCTTTCCCTTTTCCTGTAGTATAGATTCTCGTCCTCTTTCTTGACTACTTATTTGTCTCCTTTTTAGACCTGTGCTCGGGCTCCAATCGATGCCATCAAAGGGAGAGATATATCCGTGCTGAGGCCATGAAGACTGCTGCATTGAAAGTTGAAAATGCCAAGCATGTCACATCCACTTTCTTAAGGTGCTTTATCTGCTCAGAGAGGTGCGACACAACTCATCCTGCTCATACTCATGGGCAAACCATAGAGAAAAACTTGAGACATTCTATCTTTACACACCATCAATTGGTAAACTTAGGACAATAGAAGTTAAAATTTACACACAACCTTCAGGTACACAATCTCTCAAAACTTGAGCTTTAGCTCATCATCATACTATTTCTTGATTTCACCAAAACCTGATTCAGGTTTCATAATCACAACTCATCACAAACACTACTCTTTCAACTTCAACTGTATCATGGTGGATCGACCTTTTATTTTGAGCCAAAAATATGCAATCACAAAGGTTACAAGAGACTGGGCTTAGCATCATAATAAAAAGTGTACAAATTCAACAGTATAAAATCGAGTATAAAGAGTTTAGAAAATTTCTCAACAGCATACTCAAAATGCAAGGTTCAAAAATAACTTTTCATTGCCTTAAAGATAGAGGCATTCATCTCAAAACATTATCATTAGTTTTTAAAACATAGCTTTCGACAGTATACTCAACACAAACAATAAACTTTATAAGTTAAAAGTTCATGCTTTAATGCAAAACTCACAATAGTTATTTCATAATATTTTTTCACAAGATAGCTTGCGCATGCATCTCATGCATAAGTATATACTTTCATCATATGACTCTGAAGTCAAACATTTAAAGCTTTATAAGAAACTTTCCTAACTTTCAACATATGGCCTTGAGGCCAACCAATTAAGCTTTATAAGAAATTTACTTCCATCATACGGCCTTTAGCCACACATAAAAGCTTTATAAGCCATTATACCAACCAACCATCTCACACATACATACTACGTCATTCGGTAGCCAAGTAGTTGTTTAGCTAACGATTGCGAGTTTCGACGATACCACAACCTCATTCACGACTCACATCTATGATGTGGCGGAGATGAGGGACATTCTTTATTACCAGTGGTAAGTGTAACCAACTCAAGTATAACGCGCAACATAAGCCTTTAATGCAACAACTCGGGCATAGCCTGCAACAACTCGAATTAAAACCGCAACAACTTGGTATGATCACCCGTAATAACTTTGCATCTTTTGATAATATATTATATTTTTAATATAGAAAATTAGTTTTTCATCCACACACAAGAAACACATGCTCAATATTCTCAACTTTGAAGGAGAAACACATTTCTGAAATCATTTCTTAATCACAATGGATAAAATATTTTTGGAAAGCATGACAACCACATATGATCAGGACTTTTATTCAAAAATTAAGAAAATATGGTCATAATACATAATTCATTATGATATTATTAATCACTCTGACATGATTGTTGACCGAGTTGTAGTCCATCGATTTAAACTCGTAGCGGCACACTAGCCCTCACGGCTAACACATACAATGCATCCAATATAAGAACAAATTCTAATCCTCATTACTCATGTGTAAGAATGATAATCAACTCATTCTTAACAATTAGTTCGAAAGGTTGACTTCTAAGTTTAATTTCGTTCACCTTTTGTGGTCCAAGTTCATTCGTCTCTTTAGACTAAGGGACCCTTGCATTATTTTTCATATGACCAACTTATTGAGGTCCAAATATCATAAGATGGTGCCAAACTCTCAAATCTTTAGGTCTAGGCACTCACCCTCACTTGAAATCTCTTTTCCTTCTCTATAACTTAAATATCACATTTTGGACCCTCACTTTAAACACACAAATAAAATACTTTTCTTCTCTGTAGATTTTTTCAATTTTTTATCATGATAGATTAGAATGTCAGGAAACTTTTGATGAAGAACCCAATTCCAAAATTAGACTCTAAAGTGGGATAACCAATTTTGTAAACAAATTGTACCGTATTAGTCCATGTTTGGGAGAATTCAAAATTCTCCAAATCTGTCTATTATTTTTGTATGAAATAAATTCTAGATAAAGCTAAACTCATACAGCTAAATATCAAGATGATTTTTTTTACATTTTTTGAAAAAAATTCAAAGTGGACTGTTTTTATGCACTTTAGGACTAGATTCTTCAATAATTGTTTTGAGGTTCCAAAAATTATTTTTTAGGTTTGATTAAAATTTATACATGCTAAACACACCCTAATATAACCTCCATAAAAATATGTTTTGATTTTACTAAAGTTTGATCTCTCGTCATATTCTTTAATTCAAGGGAGCATGTAAAGAATTTTAAGAACCTTTCATGCTTGAGTTCCTTTGAACTCCCTAGGGTCTTTTTATCATCTTTTCTCTTAAACTCATTGAAAGAACATTGTAGGCATGTTGTTTCCCAAAACTTTTGGGAAAAAAAATATTTTTAATAAAAACGAGACCCGAGATACCTACGAAGTGAAAAATAAGAAGTCGTCACTCGACTCTTTTAAAAGGTACCAAGAAATCCTAAAATAATGTTTGACATACAAGATTCGGGAGCTAAGGTACAAAAAATGAAGGTGTTAGGCACCCTCTTTTGCCCAACCGAATGGTTGGCCTCTACTCAAAAGATGAAATTTAAATTTTTAAAATACTTCCATATTCAACTGGTCTTGTTAAACATAGATTGATTATTAATCCAAGTTTAAGTTATGACAAAATATAAATATGTATGCGCAGAATGTAAGCAGATTAACACATAATACACAGAACAGAATAAAATAGATCATTACTTAGCTAAACGATCAACAACCGCTAGAAAAAGAATCGCAACCGTAGGTACAAACCAACGGCCGTAACTTATATGAGACTAAACCAACGGTCACAATAAAAAAATAATGGCCATGACTGGAGTTTAGTTAAAACCACTGTCGTTACTTATATTGTCAAACACACTCCCCTGAGGTGTATTACCTGTTCGGAGGAGTGCGGCACAATCTCACAAACATACTTATGATCAACGATAATCCTTAAATAATTCATTCTTCACATTCAAAATCCATTGATTTTAAAACTTTAAGACAACAAATTTAACTATTCACAACCAATATAATACACAATCTCCAAAACATGAGAGAGTTTTAACTCATCAATTGATCGTTTCTCGATCATAACAAAACCTGGCTTAAGGTTATACATACAACCCAAATCAAAAAACACAAAATGACGTCCCACTTCTGACTTTCAACGTCACTATGGTGGACCGACCGTCTATCCTGGAACAAAATCTGCAACCACAAAAGTTGCAGAAAAGTGGACTTAGCATCATAATAAACAATATACAAGTTTAACAGTACAAATAGAGAAAATGAGAGTTTACAAGTTTTCTCAACAACATCCTCCAAATATAGAGTTTAAAAATAACTTTCCTACAATAGCGACGTTCATTTCAAAGTATCATGAGCAATTTCTTTTATACATAACTTTCAATATAAACACTCAACATGGATAATAAGTTTCATAAGCTAACAACTTATGCCTTGAAACCATAACTCATAAGCAGGTATTTCATAGACTTTTTATAAGAAAACTTGCACATGCATCTCATGCATAAGGATATATTCTCATCATATGACTCTTTAGTCAAATTTTAAACCTTATGAAGATATTTTTCTATTCACACATCATACCGTTCTTTAGTCCAAAATACTCCAAACTTTATAAACAACTTTATGTTCTATCAACATACGACTCTTTGACCCAACATTAAAACATTTATAAGCAATTTAGTTTCAACACACGGCCTTAAGCCAAACATTTAAGTTTTATAAGCCAATTATTATTTCACCAACTCACACACATACTACGTCATCCGGTGGCCATGTAATTGATCACCTCACGATCGAGAGTTCCAACGGTACCATAACCTCATTCACGACTCACTTCAATAGAGTAGTAGAGATAAGGACCACACTTTATTACCAGTAGTAGGTACAAGAAACCGTCCACTTTCGACAACTTGGCACCTTTCAATAATAGTTTATGTTTTTAGAAAATTAATTTTTCATTCACACAAGCAACACATGCTGATAATCTCAATCTTTAAAGAGAAACAATTTTCATAAATCTGCCATAAACATAATGAGTAAATTATTGTAGAAAATATGATAAAAACATATGATCCATAGAGATTATTCAAAAACAAAGAAACATTTCATAGTACACAAGTCATTATGATATTGTTAGTCACTCTCACCTGAATAGAATGAGAAAAAAAATGTCCACCTCTTCAACCCCGATGCAACACACTACCTTCTGCGGCTAACCTTTTGATACCTGTAGACACCTCATTTTTTACTAAACCAAACATCAGCTGGTTCCCGCAGCCATTCCGATGATGAAATGTATGTTAGTCGCGTTCGAAGGAGTTTCTGCACGAGTCCGAGAGTCCAAGAAGTACTTCCAATGCATCCTAAAATACTCCAAAACACTCCCAAAACACTCCCAAAACACCCCAAAACACTCCATGACACTCTAAGGTACCTAAAGAACCCAAAAAACCACCCAAGCCATTTCATTCTTCACAATATGGCGCGCGCCACCTCGTCCCAGCCTCCAAGTGGCGCACACCACCCCAAGGTGGCGTACCTCCTCGCCCAAGTGGCGCACACCACCTCCAAGTGGCGCACCGTCCCTCCAAGTGGCGCACGCCACCTTTGGGGATACCTTTGGCCCCAAGACACCTCC
>JAUTBS010050576.1:0-13695 GCA_032361285.1 Aequorea victoria
CAAAAAATGGAACCCCATAATAATTAACACGGTATTTTTTATGATCGTATTTAATCATTATCTAGAACTTGTTGAGTAAATTATTGAAGTAAGAAATTATATTAATTGAACCTTGATAGTAAAAAGTTATTCATTTCTAAATTTCAAAATGTAGAATTGATCATGAGACTCACTGACATAAATGAATCTTCTGTGCACGTTACACGCTAATGTAGAGAAAGTAGTTTATTCATAACAAAAATATATATTTAAAGATGAACTTTCTCCCAAGATGTAACCAATTAGAGTCAACCATCATGCAAGCATCCCACACATGCATGCATGTCGAACCACTGGCTGCATAAGCAAAAATCGACTAAAGTTGTTGTTTTCATTATTATATAATTTCAAGACAACAATAATTTATGATAAGATTATTTATTTACAATGAAATAGTATACAAAGTCAACAGATCTGAATGAATACAATAGTATTTGTGGCTACACAAATTGGGAATATAGATGAATTCCCCATAGATGGATCAAGAAAGTAGGGCTCGTGACCCCTAAACCAGGTGCAACAGCAAAAAGACACACCAGAAGTGGAGGAATTCTGCTACAAATAAAAAATAAAAAATATATATAATTTTTATATTATTTGATCACATTTATCTACAAATAAATAATTGTAAGTAAATTTTAATAATAAAAAAAATAGTTTAACAACTGTTATTCGATCACATTTTTATATAAATAACAAATTCAACGGAATTTACCCAATAAAAAAATCTAATTATGCATTCCCTATTTTATACAATTGCAAAATTTTAAAGCTGCGCAGGCACCATTTAACAAAACAGATTGTGTCAGAAGACCACGATACTGTACTTTGTTACTTTCAAATTTCACGTCATTATGTGTGACCTTTCTGTTACTAAGGCTACCTCACTTTAGACATTAGAAAGTTGGAAGCTCCCAAGTCTTCCTCAAAGGGTGTTTTGTATCCAGTCTAACATTTTAAAGTTTTATGGAGGTTGCCATCTGCTATTATTCAAATTAAATTGTCATTCTTTAGTTGCCTTCAATTTGAATAGGACTGACCACCTGCTAAGAGCCAATTTGAGTTTATCTTCTGAAGCATTTGCATATTATTCCAAGTATTTCCTTTGCATGAAGTAAATAAGACGTGCTTGGTCAGTGCATTTTCCTGGAGATCATCTAGGACAATGTAGTGGAGGAATCATGTTTTTTATTTCAGAATGTGAACTGCAGTGTTATCATCTTCATGCACGCAGGTACCATCTAATACAAGTTCTCTTAGGAGTCACTTGTTAATCTCCCTAAGAGGCAGTGAAATAGGGTGAGACTACAGCTGGGGGGAGGGGAAAAGGGTGAAAATAAAAAATAAACTCATCATTATTCTTGAAAGTTTTGTTTTGTGACTTCCCTCTTTACCCAGCTCCCATATTGCAAATGCTATCAAATTCAAGGATAGTGTAAATAGAAAAAATATCTCAAAAAAAAGAAAACAGAGAATTCTTTGGCTATCGCCTCTGTGTACTCTTTATCATCCTCCTAAGTTCAATAAAAGTGAGCTCCATACTCCCTTTCTGGATGCTGACCTTGGCATTCCAATTTGATGCATTGACAAACGCAAGTTCTTATGCCATAATCCTCTCATCAAATAGCATCCAAAAAGGATTTGTTGGGTTCTTAAGAAGCTGGGGTATCAATTCCCAAAGGACAGTTACTGTTTTTCACAATATCAATTCCCAATTCTCAGAGGATAATCATCTTTAAACAAGTTGTTGGCATGTCACCAACCAAAAAAATAAGGGAAAATACTGGTCCCTTTTACCAGCATTGCTTGAAAATGCAACCTCCTCCTGGAGATCAAAGGCTAACTAACTCACACTCGTCTTATATAGATCATCAAGAGGATGGTAACGCTACTACGTTTTACCCAACAAACCCCATGTTGGCCCTGTTTTGATCTTGACAGCCAACCCTTGTGAATAACCATCAAACTAGATCTCACCCGTTGTTTAATTTTGAAAGGAATAACCTTCTTATATTCTGATTCCAACAAAAAATATATCACAGCTTACGTTTAGGACTGCAGAATGCACTCCCAAAGAAATACCAGTGCAAGTAATTTTCAAACATTAGTTGAACCAAGGGAGGCCCTGTAAACAAATCTTCCTCTCTGTTTATTCTAACTGTGTCTCTTCTTTTCACCTTTATTTTTTCTTTTGCTTGGTAGTAATGTCCTTAAAATATACAAAACCAAAGCCGAGACTAGTTGCGACAGTTCACAATATAAAGAACACAGCACAAGAACATTGATGACGCTAATCAGCAATAAAGATCGAACATATATATCCCCAACAAAATTGGGGGTTCTACATTGGTAAAAGAACTAAAATCAAAGTCAATACAAATAGAAAATAAACAACAGTAGTCTATTAAAAACAAGAAGTCGGTACACATATACTATATACTATGATAACACTGATCCCAGAGGATAATCATCTTTAAACAAGTTGTTGGCATGTCACCTCATCGCAACAAAGAGAAACCTTGCTCGAGACATTGTGTTCTGATGTCTTGCATAAGATCCTGAAGTAAAGTAGAGTTGCTAGTAACAAAAACATCCAGATGCACCACATGCCTAAATAGCAATTTGCCATTTCTCTAGGTTACACACTCTCTAATCCCATTAATGCACAATGAAACACTCGTGGATGTGCAAAACAGACTAATTAACGTGCCTAAAAGGAGAGTTGATCTATCCATAGAAGAAATAGAGTTCGGCCAACCAAGGCATATTGAGGCAGTGAAATAGGGTGAGACTACAACCATTCAACCCACCACCATGCATGGACATGCTTTCGAGGAAGAGTTGCTAAACTTACTACCCACTCTAAGAGCAAAACAACAAATTAAACAAGACAAAGACCAAAGAAATCCAAATCAAGCTGGTTATGAAAAGTTGGAAGATCAAATTTATGTCATTTCAACCAGAGGAAGAAGCCCATTGTCAAGCGTCTCATCACGCGATACATTACATAATAACAGACTTTCCACAGCCGTTCTAGAAATTTCAATTTGAGTAATGACTATGTCAATGTTAATGCAGAAGCTAGAATTATAGACCACATTCTCAAATAACTAACTAAGCTTGATGCAGTTATCTAACATCTATCTTATTAAGCTACAAAAAGAACCGAGAATTCTAACATTCAACATCATATAAAAATAAATACAAGCAGTTCCAACTTCCAACAGTGCAGTAAAATTAAGAAAAAGCGCATCTTTTACCCTAATAACACTCGAGCAAAATCACAGCCTAGCCGCCTGTACGTCAAAATTCATTGACACTGGTAAAATAATTATTTTCCACACAGAAAGCTGGTTAATGTGCTTCAGTTACTTATACAGGAATTTGTGACTTGCAGAACCATTCGAAAGTACAAAAAGGTAAACAAACAACCCCAATGGAAGTACAAAAATGCTGCAAGAAAGAATTGAGGGATGAAATCACCTAAGGAAATGGAAGATCTAAGTCAAACCAAAAATCATAGAGGCAAATTTAGAAGTCAGTTGCATAAAGTAAATAACTAGTCTACTGCCCGTGTCTACAACACTATCGACAATAAATGCTAAAAGTAAATGTTAATTTTTTTTTTTTAAAAAAAAAAAAGCGTAGTTGAATGAAACATTTTTCTGAATTGATCTTAATCATTGATTTGGCTAGAAGGCCATGATCATTTTGTTTGAGGATTGAAGATTGGGAATGTCACAAATATGACAAATGCCACATCAGAGCACCCTGTTTTGTTATATAAATTTTCACTTCTTAATAGATTCTCAAACCAAAGTGAAAAATGAAATCAATAACATAATTAAATAATATTCACTTTTTAGTAGACTTCAATTTTCAAAGAAAGAAATACACAAATATCATCATAGAAAGAGAAAAATAAGCATATAGCAAGCTTCTGGATGCTATAAGTTCACTCAGACAACCTAAAGGACTCAATCATCATCCAAAACTTCGAAGTCAGATAAAAAGCAGATTCTAGTAATCTACTAACTACATGAGCATTGAGCTATTGACAACATTAAATGGTTTTCTATATTCACAAATAAATAAAAAAACATCCAAATGCAATAAGAGAATATCCCACAAAAATCCTTAGACAAATACTTCAGTAATAAGAGATATCAGAATACCAGCTTGATGGCCACTTCCTCTCCTGTCTGTATATTTACACCTGAGTGAATAAAACAACTACATTACACTAACTTTGCATAAACAAAATTTCCAATAGACACAGTGCTGAAGAAGATTATCACTGAGATACACAAAGATGCAATTGAAATAGGCATTACCCAAATAGAGCTCTCCAAAAGAGCCACTCCCAATTTTCCTTCCCAACTTAAACTTTCCAACAATAACATGATCCATGATCTAAAAGCCTCTTAACTTTCTCACCAACTCCAATCCGATGAGCTGTTATAACTCAGCTTTTATGTAAAATCAGCCCCCAAAATGGATAAACTTTCACCAATTAAGGCCCCAACGGATCAGGAAAACTTCGAACCCAATAAATATCAGTCTGTTGGTTCGATGAAATGAATTGGAACAACGACAGGAGAAATGGCGAGACAATCAATCTAAAGATTTCTGAATATCACCCCAAAATGAGTATAGAAGTTCCATTCACAATCAACAAACACTTCTTGAATTACATTCTCCGACAATACGTAAAACTTCAATCATTAGAATCGAAACCCTAACTCCAAAACCATCGACACACCAGATTGGGAATGTCACTAGCCTTACCCAAAATTGCTTTCTTGGGAGGGGGAAGGATAGTTAAAGTCTCGAGAATAAAAGAAAATAATGAGCGAGGAGAAAGAATTGAGAGAAAAATAAGTAACAGAAAAATGAGAGATGTGACAAAATAGAGAAACGTTATAAGGACCTCCAATAGGCTTCGAACGGCTCTAAGTGATCGCGAACCAAACTAGGGCACAAAATTTTGAACTTATGATGTTGAAATCAGCATCAATCGATCGAAATAGGAATTGCAGTAAAAAGAAATTAGCTTGTATACGATTGTGAACATACCGAGAGAGGAAGGTGGTGTTGTGAGGAAGGAGGACAGCAGCGGTGCAAAGGCGAGCAACGTCCGGCGGTGGCGTGCAAACGAGCAATGACCAACGGCGGGGCGATGGCACGACGGCGAGGAACGAGCGAGGATTGAGAACGAAGGTCGTCGTTGGAGATCTGATGATGACCTAAATAAACAACGAAGGTAAACTACGAAGGTCGTCGTTGGAATGAAGCATTACGAAGATCTGATGACCTAAATAAACAATGAAGGCGCGACGTCGTTTTGCATATACAAACGACGTCATTTTGTATATTCCATTTTTGGCGACGGAATTTATCGTCGGCAATGGCCATTTCCTTCTTGCGCCAAATTTTTTCCATTTGCCGCAAAAATTTCACCACTTTGGCAGACGATTTATCTTGGTCGTCGCAAAAGAATAATTGTCGTGGGAAATTATAAGCTTTTAGGTGACGAAAGTTAAAATTTCGTCGGGAATGAAGCACTTTTAGCGACGATTATGTAATACGTCGGGAATAACCGTCGCTAAAATTGTATTTTCTTGTAGTGAGCGTTTAGATGAAATCTTAGCCAAGTAACAATGTTTTGTATCTAGTTTTAGCATTTTTATTATTAGATTCAACGGTTGTATAAGGATAAAAAAATATTTAATTCATGATCTTACTCTTCCTATCCATCACATGTGTTTACTTTTTGTTATTGTGAATGCATACCTATACAACAGTTTTCATAGTTCCGCGATCAGTATTCGGGATAGGCTATGCGAAGAAAAGATGAGTCATACATAAATTATATCAAGGACGATTTGTGCTAATCAAAGATACGTTATACTTGACTATTGATTCTATGAGTTTGCTAGACTGTATAATAAGGGCTTATAGCCACTAACGAATCATGATTGAATTGATTAGGTGATATTTGTTAACGTTTACAGTTTTCTATTTTTTATTTATAATAGACAAAAAATATATTTTTTTTATTTTTATAAAAAATAAAAACAAAAAAATATGTTTGACACATAGATATGTTTGGGTGAAAATGGTGGCAATCAAAGATGGTAGCCCAAAGATGGTAGGTGGAGGTGGTGGTCCGAGGTGGTGACCCGAGGCGGTGGTCGAAAGTGGTGATCGAAAGTGGTGATGGGAGATGATGATCAAAGGTGGTAGTCGGAGGTTGTAGTCGAAGATGGTGGCTAGAGGTGGTGGTCGGTAATGATAGCAAGAAGTAGTAGTGATCGTAGGTGATGGAGCAAAAAAGATTGAATGAAAAATTATTTACAAAACAATTGAAAATACACTTTTCTTGTTTTCAAAAATTTAGTAAACTTTAAAAACTGTTTATACTTTTTTTAAAATAAAAATATTATCAAACATATTTTTGTTTAGAGTTTATAAAGATTTTGAAAGCAAAAATAAAAAACAGTAAACGTAAACGTTACCAAACAAACACTTAATAAATTATAAACTGATACATTAGCTGTGATTACAAGATTTAGATGGATTCAAAATTCTAAGTCTCTTCTCTTTATTGATTATCACTTTAATTTTGCATTATTTAATTTAATTTTAGTTAATCAGAATCAATTCAATCATTTTTTCTACCAAATTAATTTTGGAATTAATTTTAAAATAATATGATGTGGCCTTATTTTTCATCTTGGAATGATACCTGGTGTTAACCACTATTATACGGAGTAGTAATTTTTTACTTAGTTCTTATTATTCTATTTTTGGTGTAAAAAATGACCTACCACCAATGTTGTCAATGCATCAATACCAATTTATGATATTTCAATTTTTTAAAATTCCATTCCAAAATCTCGTAGAATTGAAATCAAAGAATTTGATATTAATTCGTTGGAGATGGATCCTGGATTACATTTGCAGATTTGTGATTATAATGTTAATCAACGAGATAAAAGTCGACGAGCATACATTAAGTCTGGTCTATACCAACCTATAATTTCAAAGTACCCGAAGTCGGTACCGTCAAATCATCTTCGTAGCTTTCAACCTTCGTGGTTCAAGCTTTTTCTTTCACGGTTGGAATGCTCGCCTAAAAAAGATGCAGCATTTTGTTTGCCATGCTTTATTTGCTATAACCCACATGGATCGGAGTATTATAGTCAACAAGCATTCAGTATTGATGGATTTCAAAAGCGAAAGAAAGTTAGTGATGGAGCAAAATATGCTTTTCTAAATCATGAAAGGAAAGATCCTTCCTCTTTCTATAATATTACTGTGAAATCATGTGACGATTTGATGAATCAATCTCAACATATACAAAAAGTATTAGACAATTTCACTTCTGATCAGATTGCAAGTAATAGGATAAGATTGAAGGCCTCTATTGACTCTATTCGATGGATTGCATTTCAAGGTTGTTCGTTTAGAGGTCGTGATAAAAGTTTAAATTTGATTAATCGGATAAATTTTCTTGAAATATTGAGTCTTCTTAAAAAATTTAATGATAATGTTTTTGAATTATTAGCTAAAGCTTCCAAAATTGCCACTTACATGTCACCAAAAATTCAAAAAAAAAAAATGCATGTTCTTTGAACTAAAGTGAAGAAGGCATTTCGTGAAGAAATTGATAATGCAAAATTTTACATAATTGTTGATGAATCTCGCGATGAGTCGAAGAAAGAACAAATGTCTATAGTCTTAAAATTTGTTGACAAGGATGGCTTTGTAAAAAAGAGTGTGTTTTTTGACCTATTCTTGTTTCAAACACTACATGATTGACCTTAAAAGATAAGATATATTTTGTATTATCTAATTACAGTCGAGATATTGAAAATATTCAAGGACAAGGAGATGATGATACAAGTAATATACATGGCGAGTGAAAAAGATTGTAAACTTTTATTTTGAATAATTGTCCATATACTTACTATGTCTATTGTTTTGCCTATGTCTTGCAAATAACATTAGTAGCAACATCAAAGGATGTTATCCCTATTGAACAATTTTTTACTAAATTGATTTTCATTGTCCATGTTGTTGACGCATCATGCAAGCGCAATGATGAATTGAAAGTTGCTCAAGCTGTTGAAATTGCACATCTGATAGCCATTGATGATGTTCAGACTAGAAATAGTCTTAATCAAATTGGTACTTTACAACGGTCTGAAGATACTCGTTAGAGTTCTCACTTTAAATCAGTTTCTAGTTTGATAAAGATGTCCAGTCCAACATGTGAAGTTTTACGTCGTATCATTGATGAATGAACTACATCTTTCCAACTAGTAGAAGCGGACTCTGTTTATGAGATAATGACTTGATTTGAATTTGTGTTCATTTTGCATCTCATGAAAGAAATATTGAAGATTACAGACTTACTTTGCCAAGCTTTGCAATGCCAATATCAAGACATTGTAAATGTTATGTGTTGACTAAGGAATGACCCTAGGGGGGTGAATAGGATCTTTAAATTAATTTATATTTTAAAAACTATTTAAAACAATTAATAGCTAGCAACCTAGATATGCAAGTAAATATACACAGACAAGATAGGAGATAGAAAGAGTTAGAGAGTGATACCGCTGATTTATAGTGGTTCAGCTATCCAAGCCTACGTACACTCCTCAAGCACCTCTTGAAAATTTCTCCACTATGGCAAAGCACTTGCGGGTGTGCTCCAAACCTTTTTTATAAAGATCCATAAAACTGCATTCTGAAACTTCCAAACTTCTAGCACTTGTGATCTTCCCTTTGTATTCTATACCACACACAAAGTTCAGTAGCAGATGACTCACCTCTACTTCTACAGATTTGTTTGTAAGGTGTTTTGATGCTACAACATCAAAATGAAATGAACTCTATGACTAGAGTAGATATTACAAAAATCTCTTTGGAAGAAAGACCAGGAAGATGATGAATAGTGACTGCTGAGTTTCTTCTAGATCAATGATGAGAAGATCTTCTTTTGATCTTGAATGAGTAATATAAGATCTTGAAAGAGTGATTTAGGATCTCTCCTTTATGCTTCTGATCTCTTCTAGAAAATGTGATTGATGAATAGATATTCTGATTAGAGTGATTGATGGGTTTCTCTCTCTAGGTATTTCTTTGTAAGATCTTGACTTTGTAGTGTTCTGTTTGATTCTTCAGAGATCATCTTTTTTAAGAGGCACTAGCTCTCTAATATTTGCATTTAATGATTCAGATCTTGAGGAGTTCTTGCAATAAATGTCTTTCTTACTTTTGGTCAAAGGATTCAAATTCTGAATTTAATGAATTTAATGCGCCGTAAATCAAATCTTCTTTTTCACTGTAGAGAAAATCTTGTATTTAATTCCTTTTGAACTTTTGTACTCTTTTTCAAAGACTTGAGGTATCTTCTTGGGATTGCTTAATGAAACAAATCTCACAATATCTTCTGAATTAATGTAGACATTGAAGATCACGTTCTATCATTTAATGATTTGAGATAAAAACATTTTTCTCTATTAAAATACTATTTTTCTGCTTCAGGTATTTTTCTGGATCGACTCATAGAGGTCTGGGTCGACTCAGGTTGTTCCAGGAGGTTACTGTCTGAGGCTGCGTTGACTCAAGCATGGGTGTGACGACTCAGGATGTATCTACGGCTACTGGTTTGAGTTGGGTCGACTCAAGGTGGTTTCCGTGCAAAGGGTCGATGCCTGAGTCGAGTGAGGTTGACTCTGGCTTGTTATTTTTGTGTTTGGGTCGACTCACAAGGCTATTGGATTGACTCATGAGGTTATTTTTGGGCATTGGGTCGATAGGTGGGTTGACATGCATCGACTCTAGCATGGTCTAGTTATCTTGGGTCGACTCACTTGATATTTGGGTCGACTCATGAGAATGGGTGGCAGTTGGGTCGACACATGGACAGGTTGGGTCAACTCAAATCCTTGCATGTCAAAACTATCGAGAGCTGAAATGGGCTTGGGTAAACTCATCGGCTTCTGGGGTCGACTCAACTAAAATTTATTATGGTTTTGACTATTTGGGTCAACTCAATGGAGGTAGGGTCGACTCATTAAAAAATTATTTTGACATTTCTGAGTTAATGCTTGTTTGGAAGTGGTTTAATTGTTTAGGTATTGTTTGGGAAGGTGTGTAAGAACTTGTTTAAGTACCTGAAATCACTTAAAATAATATTAAACACAAAGTTAACCCCTTTAATGGGAGTTAACCTATTAACTAAATATCCAACAATCTTTTGATGATTAACTGAAACAAATACAATAGATATTGCGATATCATGAATATGATTAACTAACATATTATATGAAATCATTTAAGCTTTAAATGAAATTCTTTAGAGCTTTGTTTAATCATTTAAAATCTATATTTGTTATCATTAAAATTCATAAGTGATTCATTTAAAACTTTGGGGCTAACAATCTTCTCCTTTTCTATGATGACAAAAATTTGTTAAGAAAAGAGTTTGTAAGATTTTGGTAGATGATTTAAAAGATCTCCCCCTTACGAGATGCTTCATAATATCCAACAAAACAATTCAATCAATCATACGTTTATCAATTCTTATGTTTATCAACTCAAGCATGTATCTCAATGAATGGTATATCAGAGTGTATTTCAATCCAAGTATATATACCAATTGAACATAAGGAAAGTTTAATCATGTTGTTAGATTGTAAATATCATACATACATCAATTCAAGCATGAATGTTCAAAAAATAATACTAACGTCTATGAGATTCCAATTGCTAACATAACATCATAATTCTTGCGAATTATCTATGATACCAATTCATGATTCAACATATTGTAGTTATGATACTAATTGAATATCTCCATATGATACCAATTGTTAGTTTTGTATGACTCGTTCATGTTTTCTTGATTTCTTGATTTCACATACACATATTCTTAACAAACACATATTCTCAACAAACTTAACAAAGCACATATTCTTCTCCCCCTTTGTTATCTCAAAAAGGGAGGGATTTGAAGACATTCTGTGTGTCTCCTCCTTGAAAAATGAAAATATGCACAAAAAGGACTAAGGCATAAATGGAAACTTTAACAAATATAAAACAAATGTTGTTCTGAGTTTTATACATTCCCAAAGAGAAAAGAAGAGAGAAAACAGAGAAAGGGGAAAGAAAAGTTCATCAATTTTCTTCATCGGCTTGTGTTGCCCAGTACGTCTACTTTTGTGATTTGGCCGAAGGCGGCTTGGGGGGTCTTGCGTCTTTTTCTTCTTGTTGAAGGGTAGCAAAGATGGCGGCGTCATGGGCTGTTAATTGTTGTGCCTTCTCAGTTGTGTCGGAGGCCGTTTCTTTGCCTTTTCTGAAGGTGTGCGTGGTGGAAGGCGTCGAGGTTGCGCGAGATTTTTCAGCAGTCAGGTCGGTGATTATAATCCCCTTGACTGGAGGGATGTGATGTGGTGCAACTTGAGGGGTTTGTTCAGTAGGTTCGGGTGGAGTGTCAAACTGGGTGCGCATCCATGACATAAAGCTTGTTATTGTGTTGAGGACAGCGTTGATTTTTCTAGCGATCTTGTCCTTGTATTCTTAATGGGCGACTTTGACTAGGTCAGTATTGACTTTGACAAAGTAGTCAATACTCTCTTGCAAGGAAAGAGAAATCTCGTAGGCAGATTGGCAGAAAGTGCTGAGGGATGTGTGGATGGTTTCGACGATTGAGTTTAGTCGACATTATTCACCTAACATATCTAGGTTGAGTTCTTTGCCTTCATCATTTTGGGTCTCAATGACAGAGATTCGGTCATGTAGTCATTTGATTTCTTGTGTGGATGCGAGGTTGAGATTGATGAGGAGTTTAATTTGGTTTTTGAGTTCCTCAATGTCAGAGGCAGGAATGTTGGATTGGAAGGGAGGTGGTGCAGAAGTTGAGGGTATGTCTGTGGTAGGTGGAGGGGCAGTGGCATTGGGATGGGGTTGTTGGTCGCTCGTGTCGGTGGCCAAAACAAGTGCTTGGTTTTCTAGGAGGGGCTTGACCCATTGGCCGTCTACTTCTACAAGTCTCATACGTTTCAAAGTGGATTTGTTATATGTGTGAGTGTGGTGGAAAGGCACACAAGGGGTGTCCTTGAGGTCTATTTTAAGATGTTTGAAAAATGAGTGTAAAAAGCATGTCGTGGGGTAGAATAGTTTTCTTGGTGATTGCGGCTTTCCAAATGTCTGTTAAAATGAGGTGGCCTAGGTTGATTGGATCTTTGTTCATTATACACCACATGACAAAAAGTTCGATGAATGTAACATCACCAAACTTTCTGCCTTGGGGCAAAATGATGTGGTTCACCATATGGTAAAGAATTTTATATTCGGGGAGGAGGATGTTTGCCTCAAAGATTTTATAAGGGTTTATGTTTGTACGAGCCATAATCAATGTGAGAAAGGTCTCAATAGAGAAGTCTGGGTAATTGTGTCATTTTTTGTTACATTTTAGTAGGTGTGTGCCGGTAGGTGCTTTAAGAACTCTGTTTATTAGTGAAGCACTTAGTCGAAATTCTTGGTTTCTAACCCAACATTTGATGGAAAAAGTCTTATTTTTAGAAGAGTGATAGGTCATGTGGGCATAAGTGATACGATAGAGCTCGGGATACACCAGTTCCTTAATGAAGGCGAAAAATTTTCATTCCATTTTGGAAAACCAAGTGGTGAACCTCATACCGATTTCATCAAAGAAAGAGAAATCAATACATCGCCCATTGGGGACCTGTCGAGATAGAAAGAGTTTGGTGTACCTTTCTTGAATGGTGAGGTCTCGACAGACCAGAGCGACCGGAGTTGAGGTAGGGGCTTTCTTGCTTTTCTTCGACCTCGATGCTCCTTCTTCTTGCAACGAAGATCGTTTCTTAGTCTTTCGTGGAGGAATTGAAGGTTCTATTGGTTGATTTGAGGTTTGGTTCGAAGATGAGGAGGATTGAGAAAAGCTTCACCGACGAGCTAGGGCTCGGTTCTGCTGTCAGATGGGTCACTGAGGATGGAGATTGACAGAGGGATGGATGACGTTGATGGTTTAGGAGAGAGGAGAGAAGGGTCAGGTTCTGAGTCGAGAGAGAGGTGGGGCGACTTCGGTGGTGATGACTCGAGAGAGGTAGAGAGTGAGTTTTGATTTTTAAGATGAATTTGGGGCTCATAACTAATAAATATACCCGCACCTGTGGGTCGACCCGTTGGGGTCTTGAGTCGACACAAGGAGGCAGCAAGGGAGTTGGGTCAACACAATGACATCGTGAGTTGACATAAATAGTGTCAAGCTTTCGAACAAAAGACTGTGAGTCGACACAGGTTGATCGTGAATCGACACAGGAGTGACATGCTTCAGGACTGTGGTCTATGAGTCGACATAAATGGAATGTGAGTCGACACTTTGACTGTCAAGGTCCGTGAGTCGACTCATCCAAGGCAAAAATACTGCATATGAGTATTTTTATGGATTTAGCATCCTTAATTCACCTTTTATGTAATTAAAACGTTCCACATTTAAGGGTTTGGTGAATATACCAGCTAATTGGTGTTCCGTGCTTATAAGTTCTAATAAAATATCACCTTTTTGTACATGATCTCTTATAAAGTGATGTCTTATTTCTATATGTTTTGTTCTTGAGT